>CAAE01007673.1:32482-42699 GCA_000180735.1 Tetraodon nigroviridis | reverse complement strand
GAGTGCCTCGCTCAGCAAAAAATAATTCACTTGGTGAAATTTGTGGTAATAAATTTCTTTACAACACATTACGGGCCACTTTAAATCCCACGTTTGTAATTTATTTTTGTCTCCATGCACCTTTCAATACATCTGCAGTTTTGAATTCGGTAATTAAGCTCATGACAAATCTACTGAGAACGCTTGGTGTGGGAAAGAAATATGAGCACGGACGCAAGCAGCCAAATGCCCTCAACATGCTGATGCTGCAGATTATTCTCAGGAGAGCTTCTTTGGGTGAGACACCTGTAAGAACGGCTATTCCAGAATAAAATACAATGAACGCATCATCACTGGTTTGGATAGTAAGAGAACTGCTGGATTTGACTTATTATATTAATCCTAAAAACTAATATTACATTAACTACTCACCATGGTTTTTCACAATAAATATTTGTATAGACATATGTATGCGTGTGTATTTGTATAGGCACTTGTCTAGACTGCTGTAAATACTGGCTTTGCTGTTCCTTTTATGATGAACTCAGCCTTGAGATACCTCAAGTGGAATCAGAGAAAAGGCTGCTTTTTGTGCCTGTGTGTGTGTATGGACACAGAAATCAGCATGATTTAGGAGACAATGGTTTAAATAATGGGCGTTTATGCTTCTGAAGGTACTTTTTGCAGGTTAAAGCTACACTGAATAAGAGCATAACTAACAACAAAGTTGCTCATATATCATTGAGATTCATCATACATGATTAAATCAATACATGTTTAAATTAAAGCTGGTATTAGAGGCCCCATCTCATTGTCAGAATCATTTGAATTTATTTTTTTAAAATTTATTTATTTATTTAATTTTCAATATAAGCAAACCAAATCAGAATCAAATGGCTCTTCAGAAGGTCGCTAAACCCATATTTATGTCCATTGGAAGATTTTATCCATGTTTGTCATATCTAATGGTTCAAAAACTGCACTCTTTAAGGCGACTCGAGATTCCAGCAAAGTTTGATTAGAACTGATGAATACGAAGATTTAAACTCACATTTTGCTACACACATTTTATGTAGCCTATTTTAACAAACTAAGCCACTGATGGTAGATTTTAATATTAAATTTCAGCAGTAAACCAAACTGAAAGTTTCAGGAAGTGACGACCTTAGGTGCCTAATACACAAAATATCAGTCTGCATGAAACAAATAAATGTGCCCAAAACTCTGTTTACACATTTGTTTGTGTTTTTTTTTTCTTTTCACGCTTATAGACACCTACACTTGTCAAGAAAACCTGTTTTAAAATGCAGTATGCCTTTCAAGACTTTGGGTAATTGTAAATTGGATTGGATAGTCCATCTAAAAACACTAAGGAGACTTTTTAGCTATTTATTTTAACGCAGAATTTAGATACTTTACTGCCCCCTACTGCTTAATTGTTGTAATTACGAAACGCAGATTAGAATCACGTGATACAGAACGCTTGATCGTTTTATTGGATTTTAACCTGAATTTCCTTCTAACCGTCATTTGATACACAATGCAGTAATTCGAGTTTTACCTATAAAAGTAACAGTAAAATGAATTGCTAACTCCTCTGTTGTTTTTTTGCAGCTGTTTATCCAAGTGTCCTCTTCTTTGCTGTTAAAGAGTAACCACATTAGTTTGCATTTACATTACATTATATTTTTTGAATGTCTGATTTTTACCTTTTTCCGTAACAGTATATGTTGTTACCATGCCAGCTTTAATGTGGTCTGTGACGTGGCAGTGTAGCAACCACGTGCCTGGGAACTCAGGACGCATCTTTACTGTCTGGAAGGTGGCTGGGAATAGCTCATACACGTCAGTGCGATGTGGACCACCACCCAACTGGAGGGATAGAGAATATATGTAATATGTTTGCTCCATACCATAATTGAGTGGATGCGTTGCGTCAAATACCTTGTATTCTGCACTGTGTCCATGCCAGTGCACAGAATGTATATCCACGTCAGTGCCCATTCCCATCAGGTACCAGTACACCTTATCACCAACTTCCATGTTCAGACCATTTAGATTGTTGTACATGTGCCCATTGATGGCTGTGTACACAGAAATATTATATGTATACACATTTTGGATCTCTTAAGATGGAGCAAATATCCACGAATGCATGGCTTTCTCACCATGCATCTTGTTGCTCTCAATAAAGGTTTCATCATCCTTTAGGTTTGTAGGGGGGTTTCTGACATGTCTCCTAATGTTTTCATCTAGATACCTGGTTTAAGATAATTGATGAACACATTTGATCCAAAACACTGTTTTCATGAATAAATACAGTTGTTCTGACACGTGCATCATAAACAGTCCTGAAGTAAATGAGCAGAGTGTAAAATATATTTACTTACCAGCTCTCGTTCTCATCAAAAACAAGGAAAAGCAGTGCAAACTCATCTATTTCTTTCTTGATACCAAGGGTTCTAAAAACAGAATATAAACTAAAAAAACCAGCACCTCTGATACAAGACTTTAAAAGTCTTCCTCCAGGGGTGAAAACACTAACCTGGCCCAGCTCCGGCGACAGATTACTAAGGGGCCAACCAGACCACTGTATAGATCCTAGCCAGCAGGGAGAGAAATAAGTATGTGCACATGCATGTGTGTGCATGTCTGTGTGCATATTTACCTTGACAACATCCACAGCAGAGTAGTAGGCTGACACAGAGCACTCCTCTTGCTCTGCGGTAGGACCTGTATTCTTTGTAACATACCAGTAATATGTATACGTCTCGCCTGGGAAAGACATTTAAATGTGAGAACATTCGTACTTTCGGGGAATATTTGGAAATTTTATAATTTCTGTGTTTATCTGCAGCCCTAAAATCTGCCTGTACCTGGTTTGGTGTGGTGGACATCCGGCGTGTCTGTCTTGACTCCATGTGCATGAATTGAATAAGGCCTGGAAGCCATGTTTTTAAAAACCACCTTCACTTTGTCTCCCACATTAGCATGAATCATTGGACCTGTGTCAGAGACAGAGGTCCAGGTTCTGCTCTTCTTACTCATAAGAAGAGCAGAAAAAAAGGCTGAACACATGAAAGATCCAAACAATTAAGCCGTTTTAGCTGTGAAACGATACCCATTATTCCAAGGTGTTCCATATCTGCTGTTCTTTCCACCTGCGTGATAAATTTGCCACAGGTAAACTGACGGTAGACCACCTTCTTGTAACGGGACCCTATGAATCCAGCCTGCTTGTCCAGGAAGACAGAGGCAGGACTGCATTAAGAGAGAGATGGATGTTGTTTAGCAAAACCTCTGATGCAAATATACTTTTGTAGGTGCTGTACAGGTTCTGATGACACTGAAAATAGGCGTACTTTTCCTGTCCACGGTACAACTCGGTCTCCCATGTGCGACTCAAAGAGTAGTCCCACTCCACTTCCACGGCAGCAATGTAGTAGGTCTTTGTATGCAGCATGATTTCACTCTGACGCTGAAACAAGCCACATTTCTGTACAGTGTAGTTCGCTCTCATCCCACCGCGGTAATTGGAAACTGTAGGTGACACCACTTCAAACTGACCTGAAAGCACAAAAAATGTTGTATGTGTAGAAAAAACACTCACAAAAAAGAAGTAAAACAGGAGACACAACCACGGAAATCTACGAACCCATGCTGTCTGGCTCCATAGTAACGGTATGGGAGATGTGGGGGAAGACGCTGATAGAGTCTCTTCTGTTCTGAAGATAGATAAATCTGTTTCCTTGGAAGTAAAGGCTGTTTATGTCCAACTCTGACCCCAATCCAGACAGGTGCCATGTTACTTTACTGCCTTTACACATTGTCAGACCCGGAAGGTTCCCGAAGACAAACCCATTGATAGCTAGAAAAGAGTCGGAGAAACATAAATTGGATACATTTTGTGCAGACAGTTTGAATCTTTCTCATCTATTCAGAGGGACGATGAGGAAAACACGTCCATCACACCATGCATCTTGTTGCTTTCAATAAAGCCGTCTTCCTCTTTGTTAACAGTGGCAGGAGCAGTGGTGAAGGTCAAAATGTTTTCATCCAGATACCAGCTCAGATTTTCATCAAACACGGTGGCCAAGAGATGGAACTCTTTATCATAGTTTTTCTATGTGAAAGAAGCAAAAAAATAGTAAGAAAAAGAAAAGAAAAGAAAAGTTATCTAGTACACAGTGTGATTATATATCAGCAGACCGTAAGGTCAGTAATTATAATCAGGACCGTGAAATATCCCCACTTTCACTCAAAAGTACCCAATTTATTGGCTGTGCTCTTTTACTTACAAAACTGAAATCTAAGACTAAATTATATATTTCTGCATTACTGCGCTTTCTTACCTGCACTCCTTTTTTCAGAGATCCAGGTCGACAGACGAGCAGTGGCCCCACCAGTCCGGAGTTGGTATCTTTAACAGGGTCCACTCCTGAGTAGTACAGGTAGGTCAGGCAGTCAGCCTCCCCCTGCAGCGGCCCCCCACCTACTGGAACCGTCCACTCGTAGGTGTGTGTGGACCCGGGCCTGACCAGGGCAGCTGGAGGAGGGGTCACCACTCCTGGTACCAAATATTTCAACAAAGACCGTTACAAATGATGGTCTTAGGTGCTTAGATCATTAACGTCGTTCAGGGTTCAACGTACTTGGCTGCTTTTTCAGCTCCCTCAGTTTCTTCTCTGTGTATGACTCTACGCAGAGCAGGCACGGTGGAGGGAAGAAGGAAAAGGATGAGGATAGTCTTCACTTGCAGTCTGGGAGTGACAATATTGTGTATTCGTATGCAACTTAGCAACCTTCGAGTTCGTTGTAATAGAGCGTCCCGTCCTGCTCCACGCTGTACTGAACACCGTGTGGTTGTATGCTGTAAGGTCGACTGGCTTTGTTCTTAAATACCACACTGATCCTGTCCTTTTCTTCGGCTCGGAGCACGGGACCTGTTTGGGAAAAATGAAGTCTTTTTTTATTGCAGCTGCAAATGACAACGTTGTAACTAAAATAGGGGTTAAAATAGAAATGTGCCTTACAATATGCCAAACTTTTTCCACTATTTTAGGAATATTTTTGCAGCCTACCCAGTATTCCAAGGTGTAGCTCCTCTGGGCTTCGCAGCATTTTTGTCATGAAGGTGTTGTCTGTGTATTCCACATAGCGAACCTTTTTATAGCGGCTTCCGATGCGGTTCCCACCTCTGGTTAAAAACACCTCAGCCTCTCTGCACCCATGCAGAAAGTATAAATCACACTGTCATTTCTAAATATGTTCCTGACTTTTGTAAATAGAATATACACAGGCACAGAAACAAACCCATCGCCAGACGGTGTGGGAGCATAGTCCCAGACCTCCTCCTCAGCAGCAACGAAGAATTGTCTGAGCTCGCCATGAGGTCGTGGTTTATGTACATTGGGGAAACATTTTTTGATCTCAAATATGGCTTGCATCCCAGCTGATCAAACCAAAACACAACATGAAACACACAAAAAAAATGGATGAACTGAACAGACGTGGGACAGATTCTATGTGTTTGGCACCGAAAAACATCAGCGTCGGTTTCGACATGACCTTACCCATCAAGTGGTCGTTGACAGTGCAGGTCAGTAGCCAGTGTCCAACATTGTCGGCCATCATTTCAGCGGTGGTGCTGGAGCCCGGGGAAAGACTGACTGTGTCCGTGTGACGGTTCAGAGCCGTCAGAATCTGGCCATGGAAATGGACTGAATGGATGTCCACCTTTAAAAAATAAACATATTTATACCTTCAGAAAGAATCCATCAGGTCCTGGATATTTTGATCATTCTCATTATTAATTATTACCTCGTTGCCTAAACCAAACAGATGCCAGTGGATCTTGTTGCCCTGGCAGATGCTCAGCCCAGGGAGGTTCCCATACAGAAGCCCGTTTATACCTGCCAACGGCACAAGCATCATTAAAGAGTGTGGACACAGTGAGGTGTATTTACCGCATCGACAGCTCTTCTCACCATGCATCTTGTTGCTCTCAATGAAATCCTCGTCATCCTTCAGGTCCCTGGCTGGATTTGTGACGTACGTCTTGATGTTATCGTCCAGATACCAGCTGAAATTCTCATCTGAGACCATGAAGAGCAGAGCATATTGATAATCTCCTGTGCGGTCTCCGTGTAAGTCCAGAGTTCCTGAGGGGAGAGTTAGGATTATCATGTCAGTATTTTATGCTAACATAAAGTACGTGCTGTATGTTCGGCGTTGTGTACATCCTTTTTGAAGGTACAAACTTGACTGCTCAGTATTTGGTACCTTTCTTACAGATAATGAGGGGCCCAATTAGTCCAGAGTTAATGTCTTTGGGTGTATTGACGTGAGAGTGGTAGAATCTCGTCAGGCAGTTGCTGTCTTTCAACGTGGGGGCATGGCTTTCTGGTAGGGTCCAATCATAGATCACTGTGGTACCGGGAAGCACAGAGTCATCACGCTTCTCCTCTGGCCCCGTGTTATCTGGGTATAAGGCTCCTGCAGACACACATAATAATTGTGTAGTCTATCCATGCACTTTTGTGTCGTTGAGCCACTTTTTGCTCACCCTCGCTACTCTTGCTATAGTTCTGGCCATGTGGATGGATGCTGTAAGGTCTAGATGCGATGTTCCTCAGGTGGATGATCACCGTGTCTCCTTCCTCAGCTACTATCAGCGGCCCAAGGTAGCCCAGCCACCCTGGCTTTTCCACTTCTGTCCTATAGGTGGCGTCGCTGTATTGCTTGTATACAGCTTTTTTGTAGATGGGGCCAATTCGTTGTGGGCCTTTTTTAAGGAAAACAGAGGCTTCTCTGTAGAGCAAAGAGGGAGACAAAGACCAAAAAAAAATGACAACAATAAATCAAATACAAAGCCAAATCCAAGCCAAAGACTAATTTGATTACTTCTTCCAAAAAAAAATGAGGAAACGTGTTCTAACTTTCCTAACTGAGTTTATGATAAATCTCCATGTGGCATCTGGTCCAAACTTCTGCTTCTATCTAAACTCAATTATTATTTTTGGAAGAAAAAAAGGGGTTTTTTTTTTCCTTGGGCTAATACCACAAGATGTTTTCTGCAATCGTCAAATTGGAGTCAGATCTAAAATTATAGTACTAAATATAAATCCTTAAAAAATAGACCAGTTGTGAATACATTTCTAAAGATGTTGGGTTACTCACTCGTCTTCATCCAGTGTGCGGTTCTGAATGACATTCATCCCAGTCGGAGCATAGTTCCAAGACACCTCCTCTATTCTGAAGAAGTATTCTCTTGTGGTTCCAGAGACACACACTGCTGCACAAAACAGCAACACTCCCTTTAACCCCAGCAAATGCATTCTGAGGCCCACAGCACAACTGCTAAAGGAGGAATAATCCTTATAACCTGTGATCTAACAAAGGATGAGAGGGTAGCCAAACAGAGGAGACTGAGCAATCAGTCTGTCTGCGGGACTTTAAACTCTTTGTGTTTCTTTATACCGCCTCAGCTGACAGCACTCAAAAAGTGGGAAAACAGAGGTCAACAACCTAAAAGTTTAAACAGGTAAATCTTGCATAACATGAGATTGTACCAGTGCAACAGATTTAAGTCTTTCACTTGTAGGTCATGTCAGTACAACAGAACCAAGTGTGATTACTTTGGCCAAACTGATTTTTTTTCATGTCTTTTTGAAATTAGTCAAGGACAGCATTTAAAGGAAACACATTTTTGTGTCCATTTGTGTCCAGTCTGCTTCACTAACCTGAAAACTATGATGTACTGCCAGATAGGATTAACACACCCTGGAAAGTTCAGGACACTCTTCAGTTTACTAAATGACGCAACATAGTAAGTCAACAAAGTGAAGAGGGCATTCGGTGAACTAATAGAAATTTCCACTTACTGGAGTGGGAATAGGAGGTGCTGATTACAATAAAATTGCATATAAATCACTGGAGTTTTGGGTAAACTTTTAAAAATTATTTCTAATGACAGCAGAATCTTTGAATTAAAACATTTTTATTTAAGAATGCAGAAACATACAAAAAAGAGGTGCTAAAATACATATAAAATATCCATTAATACTGATCCAGCATCCACCAGATGCAATTAAAAAAAACAAGTAAAGGTTCTAAAAATGAAAACAAATGTACAGCACACAATTTCAGAATCTGATTTGAACCAACCTAACATATAAAGGTTGGAACTTAAAATTAGAATTTGTGTGTAAGGACAATCACGTCGGCTATGCAGCTGTGAATTGTCAACAATCAGTGTTTTGCACAACTTGTGCCATCCAATCTGTGCTGTAGTTGTGTTTATCAGGCAACACAGACACAGATCTAAATGATTCATTCTCAGAACATGAAAAACTGTTTTTCTTACTAAAAAAACCTGGCAGCTTCACTTACAATTTCTACCTGTGTTTTAATGATTATGTTGTTAATACGTAAGGTTTTTAAAAAATAGCATTTTTACTCTGACACGTGTCAGGAGCCCACAATAATACACATAAAAAACATAGTCATCAGCATAATGGTTGACTTTTGCTCAGACACAACATACATGAGGCCTCATCTACAGATCTTTGTATATTTATTTTATCCAAAACTATTTTCTGTGTGTGCACACATGCTATAGGGCAAATACCAGTGTGTTTCTTTAATGTCACAGCAATTCAATCTATGCTTGAGTCTTGATTTAAGCATTGAGGCTATACTCCTGTTTGTAGCAACATGGCCGGCAAACGGCATTAACTAAACCGTTTCCCAGCTGCAAAAGACAGATGATGAACTCCAGCACAGCCAGACCGAGGAGTATGCACAGCAGAGTCACATTCCATTCCACAATATTGAGTGGTTGAAGACACTGTGACCAAGTCTCAGGCTGTAAGAGATACCTGAAAGAAGAAAAGAGCTGCTAATGACAATGGAAAACAGAATTCTGAAAAAAAGATATACCATACGTCAAAATAATCAGACAGATGGATATGTTAGTGTGAATTTATTCTGAGAACCCAGTTGGTGATAAAACTGATTGATGATCAATAAGATAAAACCTATACCAGGAATGTACAGGGGTTTTTTTTAGAAGGTATGTGCATTTGGTTGTGTTGTTCTTCCGACCTGCCACCCAGATCTTCAAATGGGTATTCCCATCCCATGGACGTGAAGCAATGAGGACCCCATAACAAGGTGAATCCTGATATGACGAAAGAGTAGGCGGAACCCAGCAGGCCGAGCACAGCTGCAAATGCAGAGCCGCACATCTAGAGCAAAACACACACAAAGTGAGGTTTGGAAGAAGAACATCTACTTACACGGTTGTCACATGTGCACACCAACAGAGGCTAAAAGAAAATAATAGAATACTCCATAGATTCAATATGTTAAAGAGGGGAAAACAGCTTGAGCATGCACACGCAGTGCAGCTGTGCAACCTGGGGTGATGATGCCAAGCTGACCATGCTGCTCAGAGCCCATTTACAATCGCTCCCCTGTTTAACTGATACAGCCGGATTAGCATTCACATTCCATGTCATGAGAAGCCAACGTTAATGAGCTTAAAAGCAGTCAGGGAATAAAACACAAACACCGTGAAGGCTGAAAACAGTCAACAGTAGGAACTTAATAATTAACTGTCTGAAGCAAACATAAAGATACAAACGCAATTATCCTCCAGGGTAGAAAACGTTGAAGGAATCCTTACCATTATGCTTTCATTCCAGCAGCAGCTACATTTCCCAAGAGTGATAAAGACGACAGCTGGTACCAACATCTGGAAGCACAGAAATGGGCACTTTCTGTATAAGTTTTTACATATTATTTTATTTAGATGAGTTTGCTTTTCTAAAAACATGGAGATAGTTGCCATGTCTTGGCTTGCCCCTTCAGAAGTTTTAAGGAAATGTTTAGAGCAAAACAGAATTCTAACTTTACTAAGTGTAAAATATGCTTTAGGCTTGTAACACCCATAACAGTAACATAAAAATATGGTTTATTATTTGGTAATGTGACCTTAAATGTGTCCTAATGTAGCGAACATGTGTTGGCTAATGGGATAGATGAATGTTTAGAATTTCTGCCAAAACAAAAGAGGAATTTAGAACATCACAGAATTTGTGTTGTAAATGTAGAGAATCTTAATGAAAGAAAAGGAAAAGGCTTAAAAGTTGGAATCCTGGAAAAGAATCTGTTTATATCGCCATTTTACTTTTCGCTCCTCTATTGAGTTTCTATCGCTTTTTCTCTCGCTCTCT
>CAAE01007673.1:3788-32472 GCA_000180735.1 Tetraodon nigroviridis | reverse complement strand
CTCTTGCAACTCACAAAACTCTGAAGTGTTAAACAAGGATACTAAGCCAATATGATATTGGAATGCGTACATTTTGGTCTTTAAAGTCACTTCAGTAAAGCCCAATGCCACGTGACTCCAATGCTTCAAAGAATCTGATTGTATGCACAAGTTGTGTAAAAAATGATTTAAACTGGTGGGAGGGCATCCACAACATGAGAAAAATATTAAGATTCACTGGTTAACAATATGCATTTGTCAACAATATAATAACCGAGGGAAAAATAATCCAATGTAATAAAGCTTTCTTTTCTTACCAGCAGTCCACCTCCTCCTAGTCCACCACAGTACCAGATGTAGGTGGACAAACGATCCTCCTGGACGTAGCTGATTTTTCCCATTGGTAAACAACAGAAGCAGGTTGGCCAAGATGGAGCAGAGGGCCAGAGGCAGGAGGGCCAGGCCCAAAGACCTGGCGAAACCCACCGAACAACACATTACTCTTCCAACGACCACACTCACAGCTGCATAGAAGGGAGGACTGGAATGAACTAGGGTGCACAAGAAGGGAAGAGGGGAGGGAAGCGACAGAGCAGCTGGGGTGCCAGGAAATGAAAACAAGTGACGTCTGTGTGGGTGTGAGTGTGTGTGTGTGTGTGTGTGTTTCCTGCAGCCAATACACACACTTTTGTATAGGGAGATATTGTCCTGCATGTGTATGCTGTGTGGAGCAGAACTTTTCAAAATATTTGATTTTCAATTTTTTTCTTATGATTTGAACTAATAAGGGCTAATCAGCGCTGGAGAGACATTTTAGGATTGCTGACCTTTATTGAACATCACTGTGTAATTTCATCTTTAAAAGAAGAATATGAAGAGAAATTAGGGAAAACAAAGCATATCTTTCCAGCTTTAGTCCAAACCAGATGTGAAATAGACAAGAAAAATGTCTATGTAGGCTAATAGTGTTAACAGCGCTGCTGGGAGACTGCTGGGACCCAGCATGTTGTTCATGCTGCTTTATAATCCATTTGGAATCCAGAAAATCCAGATAAAATTTGCTATAATCTGGATCAGAACACTAACAGGCTGTTTCAACCAGATTTGATTAAGGTTATTATGGAAAACAGCCTGTGGTTGGGAGACAAAACACATGGCTTTTTACACGGGTTAACTTAGTAGCGGTGAATCTGAGAAAAGAACAGTGAAAGTGAAAAGCCTAGCATGATTCAGCAAAGAACAAAGGACAACCATATTGTGCCACTTGCTGCAGATTTTACAAGCCGTCAACCTCAACGTACTTGACCACAGCCTGTACAGTCAGATGAACATCCAGTCATCTTAAAACAGGCAGCAGTAATAAATGATCGTTGCACTCTGCTGCTGAAAACAAGGCCATGCAGTCTGAACATGGTTTCACTGAATCAGTATTACAAAAGTCTAAAGAACATGGTAAAAATTTAAACTATGTGATTCACATTTGCAACATTAACCACAAGAAATCAAATAACATTAGCACTGATGAGAACTAAAAATTATGAACAATAAACTACTGCTAATAAAAACTTATCATTACATTATTAGTGACCATTTCTATCTCATATACAAATTATGTACAGATTCATGGTTCTCCTTCAGTGCATCTTTACTTATATGACCTCATTCTGTCATTGTTTATGGACTATTTTTTAAATTAAAAGTGAAAATCAGATCACTTTATATCACATTTACTATAACAGCTAAACACTTCATATTGTATAAAATTGTGACCCTTCATTGCTTTTGGATGGCAGCTTTAGGGACACAGAGGAGGCAGGGTGGTGGGTACTGTTTGTCTAGTAGCCCTGAGCACATCCATCGCCTCTGGGGTCTGATCCTGCCCACAGCACCTTGGAAGGGGGATTATTCTGACTGGCAGATGGGTTCCACCAGTCCCCCACTGTAATGATTTGTCCCCGTCCAAACTGTGACCTCTTGTGGCCTGTGAGCGTGGGAAGAAAAGGCAAATGAACAAATGGAAAGAGCCTAAAGGCTTATGATTTACCCAAAGTTGTTGACTGTTATATAAATAATCCCCAACATGATGCAAAAGTGTTTGAAATATGGGGTTGTGGCAGGGCTGGAGTCGGTCCCAGCTGCCATCAGGCTAGAGCCAGCAGGAGGGATCCACTGTAGGTCAGATTTTATTCACACTGGAAGATTTGTTTTTTATTCAGTACCTGTTATCGGCCAGCGGACCGTGTGACCCCTCCGTCTCAGCTCCTCTGCCACCTCCGGGCTGACGCCTTCTTCCAGATTAACCAGCCACTGTGAAGCTGGATGGATACAAATGTTGAAACTTGGTATCTTGATACTGTAAAAAACTAAGTAATCCAGCGTTGGTGTTTTATAAAGGTCTTACTTTTTTGATCATAGTGGACATAAACTCTCGGAGCATCCAGAGCTTGTTGAGGATTCATTCCAAACTCCAACATATTCAACAACACCTTAGCTCAAAAGCAACATTAATAAATAACTTATAACATCATAAAATCACAATACTAAAGAGAAATATCTATCTAGCCCTAAATAGAATACCTGGACATGTCCTTGCGGTTGCATCAACGCGCCCATAACTCCCAGTGCAGCGAGGAGCCGAGGTTTTTGTGAGCTGGTTGGAGAGTCGGTTAGGAGTGCTGACATTATTGTGTGATATGGACGCTTCCCCCCGGCCACACAGTTGAAGTGGTTGCGATGCAAAGTAAAGAAGGCGCCACGATTCTGTGACATTTCATATCACACAACAGATTCCGGCGATGTTAAGAGTCAGCCCACTCGCATCACTATCCTGGAGGTTGTTAAATACGCAACAGAAATTCTTTTCCAGCGACACTGACCTGTAGTGAAAACCCACAGTCCTTAGGGACCAGCCCGGTCCCAAAGCCCATGTAGTTGCTATTGACAAACGAACAGGCGTTGCCATGAGTGTCAATGATGCAAAAATACACAGTGTCACTTCCCCCCGTCAGTCCGGGCTCCACGTCCTCCATGGCCCTGAAAACACATAAGAAACTGCACAATGTACAAACTGTAAGGAGTACAAAGCAGAAGGAACAATGTAAAATAATTTAACAGAAAACCCAGATAAAAGGTTTTCCTGGTTAATGTGTACCTACGCATTTTAATGGAATGAACACACTTGTCGATATATTTATATATTTCCTTGTTCTTAATGAGCCATTCTAATTAATTGTTAAAGTTTTAATTTCAAGTTAGGTAAAAATATTTAACAAAAGCATAAGACCAATTTCAACTACTGCTGAAGCCCATCCTCAGTCATTTGCATTTATGAATTACATAACCACAGTTTTACATTGTGTTTGTATGCGCACTTGCATGTTATGACTTGTAAGAAAAATAGGGAAACTACCGTAGATTATAAAAAAAACTATAAAAAACAGAGGCGTTGGTTCAAAGTCTACAGTACACACACACACACACAAATCAAATTGGAAGAGATAATGTAGCAAGAAGAGTGTGATGGGATGGATGGAAAGACATAAATTCTAGTCATATCTAATGTCAACAAAGCACAACTGGTACACACTGGTACCAACTAACACACACACACACACACACACACACACACACACACACACACACACACACACACACACACACACACGTTTACCTGTCCATGCTGATGTGCTGTGCTCGCTTCTGGCAGTAGTTCTTGTCCAGTAAGGTTCCCAGAGGGACGGCCACGTGCGCCGGGTCTCCCAGATACCTCAAACTGTCTGTTCCAGTCAAACGAACTGCCTCCACTAGAATGTGGATGTAGTCTGGACTGTTGTGGCCTAATGCTTGACCCACCCACACACACACACACACACACACACCCAAGCACGCACACACACACACACGCATGCATGCACACAAATACACCTGAAATCATTGCGATTACAACATATTCACAATTATGTAATGATTGCTGCACGTTTAACAACACATGGTTTTCCCTCTATTCCAGGGTTTTGTAGATCATATTTTACATTAGAACAAGTAATGAAATCTTTCTTTGGACATTTTAACGATCGGAATACCTTTGAGAGGAAAGCTCTCCAGGATGTTGAGCAGCAGCAGAGCAGCCAAGCCCTGACTGTTAGGAGGAGGCTCCCACAGACGCACACCCTGAGCACACAATGGAGTCATTCCCTCTGCTCAGCATGTTATCAAAATACAGATACACTCGGCTTCCGAGGTCGCTGACTTCACCTTGTAGTCCGTGCTGATGGGTGTGACGACTTCACTGTCGTGGCTGCTGAGGTCATCCAAGGTCATGACTCCTCCATGTTGGTTTATAACATCAACAATTGCTTGAGCCGTTCTGCCTTTGTAGAAAGCTGATTTGCCACCCTCGCCCAAATTCTGTTGATGAGTCAATCAGTCACTCAGAAATCCTTCATACATCGCACAGATGCAGAATGTAAAGCCAAACCAGTTTAATCATGGGTAAATTAAATTAATTATTTTATTAAATTATTTTTTTTTTTCATGTAAGTACGAGTGACACACTATTGAGGAATGACTGAAATGTTCCTGTGAGTGGAAACTATCTATCAGTTAAGTCGCTGAGGTCACTTCTATTGTTCCTAGCGTGGGTGGGGGGAAATCGTGGGCATACTTGCAGCATTCCAGCATTAAAAATTGGCTTTTGATGCCCCAACCGGAAAAACGATCAATCAACGCATGCGTGCATGGTGACACACATGGTACACGTTAATAAAACTCAAACACACGATCATGGCATGGCTACGGGGATTTAGTGCCTCTTTAGCATCGCTCTGTTTGTGTGTATTCAATGCAAGATTCGGATGGATTTCATGTTTGTGTAAATAATAAGATAGTACACTACCTTCAGGGTTTGGGCCAGGGCAGGATTTTTGTATACCTGTCCGAATTTTGGTGCATGACCATCAATCAGAAGGTTTTCATCTACCCGCTTCCCAGCGTCTCTCTGGGCATCAAGCCAGTTTGCCCAGTGATGAACTGTCACCTCAGCAACAGGGAAACCCCACCTCTGCAAGGTCCACTGCCCCGCTCAGCACCTCCAGCAGCGACAGCTGTCGAAGCAGGAAGAGGAAACCTGCTCTTATCATCTCACAGGAAAACCCATTCTGCAGAAAACATGAGTCCCTGTCCTCACATGAGACAAATGACTAAACATAGGGGCAAAAAAACCTTGGCTGTAATTTCTTTTGTGTAAAAAAAAAAAATGTTAGCTGTGGCTCAATGGCGGCGTGAATTCTTTAATAATTAAAGAACACACACACAGCTGTACAGAAGATAAGTGGTGAACCTTTTGACTGCCAAACATCTGTACGGTGTCGCACCAGCATGCCGCAGCTCCTGGTACTGTCACATTCAAGGCGTCAAACGGTGGAGGAGGAATCTCCGCTGTGTAACCGAGTCCTTCTAAGAAGTCCAGGGTCTGAGCCTTGGGAGAACGGCCGCTACGGACAAGAGCAGAAGCTCAACTTATCATTCTTTTTTATAAACACACTGTATGGCATCTGGGATATGCACCTGCCATTTATCCCTGTGATATCTCCAGTCTTTCCATTGTAAAATAGACAGAAAGCATCACCGCCGAGGCCGGTGCTGCATGGCTCTGTTACTGCCAGCGCTGCTGCAACGGCAACTGCAGCATCTGCTGCATTTCCACCGCGTTTCAGGATATCTGGACACAAACACATACCATATTTTCAAATCTGATCTTTAAGTTTCACTAATTTGGCATTTACAGAAACTCGCTTCGGTGAAAGTAGGTAACATTTCACATGTTTACTTCAACAATCCTAAAGAAAGTTTATTTAATCATAAGATGGCAAATGCAATAACCTATTATTTCATATTTGTTACATTAAAAAAAGCAAATTTTTTTAAATCCATTTTACTCTCAGTTCTCAGTAACTGAGAACTAAACAGGTTAGTGGACAGGTGAAGTTGCTGGAGACTATGAATATTGTGGCTCAGTAGTGTGCTTGGCCTCTATGCGCCCAGTGCAATCACTCCAGCATTTGGGTATGCTAATGATGGGATGATGGATGGTGATCTCTGTGTGAATCTGCCCTTATCTGTAAAAAGAACAGGGCACCTATTCTGCTTTTCTCTGGTAAATGTCAATCAGTCTGCACAGTGAGCAGGCTGTGAGCACAAGCGATCAGCTGGAGGCCATTTTTAGGGCCTCTGAACAGGTTCCTCATGCATAATGGAGCTGACAGTTGTCCTTCTGCTAGGTTGTTGCCCTCTTCCAGCCCCCTCCACCTGTCTCCAGGCATTTTCTCCATTCTGCACTTGTTGGAAGACAAGTGTTCCAGGGGCAGGGTGTGTGGATGTGCCATCCTGGAGAAGCTGTGGGCTGCAAATACCACTTCCTGCTACCAGCGGTTGTGAGGGCTTTGGGGAAAAAAACTATAAATAATAAGGAGAGCAAATTTCGTTTTTTGGCCTTCACCTGCAAAACAATTTTTATTGGGTGTGTCTTGCTAATTCCCTGTCTTTCTCATGTGCGCTCTGTCTAATAAGACAGGTAAAAAAGATTCACATTAACATTTCCTGACTCTGCTGGTATCCCAGAAGTGTGAATAATATTTTGTGATTATAATTGGTTTCAATTATTAACTAGAATTATTTTACTGAAGTCATTCCGTTGTAAAACAGCAAAAACTCCAAACTTTTCTGAGTTGTCAGTGTGCTGCTTAGAGCTTCATTGCAACATGTAAAATAAAATACTTGTAAGTAAGTAAATAACTTATAAGTTTTGTAATCTATACCTGGTTTGCAGTCATTTATCTGTTGGCATTTACCTGGAGTCTCCCATTTCACAAAGTTATGCATGACCGTGTGACACTCACCTAGTCCAATATTTGAAGCTAGAGGTTGGCTGGACGCGACACAGCCATGTAAACTCACTACAGGTGACCGACGAGAGTTAAAAGTCAGATCGGCTTCCATATTGTTTTAAATATAACCTTGAAAAAGTGGGGCAACATGGAGCAAAGTATGGGGTTTATGACGTTACATCGGTTACGCGAATGTCGATTAATTGGTCTACACCACAGCGGTAGGAAAAGTAACCGAGGACAGATTTTATCGATCGCTCAAACGGCTTGTCGTGTATTTATTTTTAACTTCAAGAATTACAAGAATTGTTAGGCTTTTAGGATTTCCTTGTATTGTTTTTATATAATTGTATTATAATTAATAAATATTATCTTTGAACTTTTATATGGCCAAGATGTCCCATTAAGATAGAAAATCTCCTTTGCAAAAGAGACATGGCCAGTGTAAAGGTCATACAGTCATAACTACACATGCATAAGAAGCAGAATAACAGTCGAAAAGGACAGTGGTAACTTATTTTCTGCAATTAATAATTCCTTTATTATTTGTGACTCTTCCGGCTTTACCATGTTTCTGTCATAAAACATGAGGCACTGAATGATATAAAGGAGTCTTTCATGTCACAAAAACAGTTCACACCACATATCAGCCATGAATCGACCAGTTGTCTGTCACTTACATTTCTGTGTCCATGTACACAAACCACCTGGTAAATCATTAACTCCTGTCTTCACTGGTGTATCTGTGCACACAGAGGTATGTTATCCTCCATTAATGACTGTGTGCATGTGCATGACAGGGGGCGGGGGCATCCCTTTATGGTCAAACAAAATGTAATTTTATATTTTCCAGTAGAATCTTCTGGGTAACTAATGGTTTTGTTGTTAATAGATGTAACAATGTTCAGTGGCCTTTATGCCTAATGTGGTCCGTGATCAAGCCACAATGCAATTGGCTGTTGCAAATGAGAAGCAACGATATGGCTCAAAGAGACGGGGTAGGGTGGGTAGGGTGGGGTGGTGCATATAAAGGCTAACCTGGAGCATCAACCACCCAAAGAATCTGGACGGGTGCAGAAGAAAGAGTGATCCGTATATTTCCTAAAACCCAAACAGATTCTGATTTTAAATTAACCAAAAGAAAAACCCAAGTTTCAAATACTAAGAGCTTAAATCACCAGGGTCAGAATGTGTTCAGGTGGCTTTGCCAAGTGTCTGGGGATCAGTCTGCTTCCTCTGTCCATCGTGTGTGTGCTATGTAACATCTTGCTGTTCTTTCCCGGCGGAACATCAGTGGAGAAAGAAAACATTACGGAGCAAGTCTGGTACTTTGGGGGTATTGTGGGATCAGGAGTGCTGGTGAGTAAATTCAAAGAATTTAAAAAATAACTAAAACTATAAAATGCTACAGATCCAACTATGAACATTGTATGTCACTAAAAAGCTATCCTAATATTTTCGTCTTGTTATTTTTAGCTAAAAGATGTGGGCCTCATTGATCCTTATATTAGTTGTTGATATTAAAAAATAAAGAAATCATGTTATGTAAGAGACTTCCAACCTTATTCTGTAGTCTAAAGTGAAAAGGTTTACAAAGAGCATAACACAACTGTTTCATACTAACGTGTGTGTGTGTGTGTGTGTACGCCTGGTCAACAGATGATCTTCCCAGCTCTGGTCTTCCTTGGTTTAAAGAACAATGACTGCTGTGGTTGCTGTGGCAATGAAAGCTGTGGACGGAGATTTGCTGTGAGAAAAAAATAATAATTTCATTTCAAAAATAAATAAATAAAACTTGCTGTGGCCTATAAAACTTACTGGACAGAATTGGTCATCCATTGGCAGCGTTTTGTACAGTTTTAATTGGATTTGGGGGGCAAACATTCCTTTTTTTTAAATGAAATTTTTGACTCAGTGACCACACTAAATTTTTAGACTAACTTTACATTTCACATTCTGTTTTTTGCTAAAAGTAGCGGTTTCACTGCGTGTTGTAAACTTTAAAGTTTATTGTCTCCTAATTTAAGCAAACATAATTAAACACTGCCTCTGTTATTCTGGTAAACAGCAATAAATGTCAAAATTAAATATATGCCCACTGAGTTTAGATGAGTTACTTTATCAGTGGATTGTAATGATGAACTTTTCTCATGAGTGTTTTTTGACTAACATTTTATAGTTTTATTCGTGATTCAGCTAACGGATGTCTAATTGTTGTACAAATACATGAAGCTACTTAAATATTTTGAAATATTATTTTATTGTTTAATAATATATATATTTTTTTCTTTTTGCTGTTTCTTTAGATGCTGAGTTCTGCACTCTTTGCTGGTGTGGGTGTTTTAGGGGCTGGTTATTCTTTCATTATTTCTGCTGTAGCAATAAATCGTGGCCCCAAGTGTGTGGTTTCTTACAACGGCACGCAGGCAGAATGGAGCACGCCCTTTTCCAATGGGTGAGATACAACTAAAGAAAGAAAGAAAGAAAGAAAGAAAGAAACAAGTGGTGTACATGTTTTTTCCTTTTAACATGTAATTGGTTCTCTTTTTCAGAGATTACCTGTCTAACTCAACGGCCTGGAACAGCTGTTTGGGGCCAGAGGGTGTGGTGTCCTGGCACCTCTCTCTGTTCTCTGTGCTGCTGGTCATGGGATTAATCCAGATAGCGCTGTGTGCCGTGCAGGTGGTGAACGGGCTGCTGGGAGCTGTGTGTGGGGACTGCTGCGGCTGCTGTGGAGGGGTCAGTGGCTAGGTTGAGATAAGTTACTTCAGCAGAACCTGCAGGTATGCCAGCAGTATACCTGCAGGCAAGGATTTAATTTCCACTAAAATGTTCAGTAAAGTATGTTGGCAAAAGTAAATACCTGCTGTAAAAAATACCCAGTCTCAAACTAATTCTTTTTTGTCTTGTAACAAAAATTGACTTTACTGCACTTTTTAAAAAGTCTAGACTTGTGTAATATTTATTATCTTTTGTGTTTCAGAGTGATGGAGCCGTCTAAACATTTCTGAAGAGTATAAAGATGAAGCCTCCGGCGATTCAAAGCATGATTTTATCATCTAGTGCATAAGAGCTCATTGATTACGTCGTGTTTCCTTTCTTTGAACACCCCTGTGACATGACAGAGCTCTCTTTTCTACAGCCTAATAGTTAATATACAATCTAATCTCTTATCCACCCACACTCAATACTTGTTTATTGTCATTTTCCTTGCGCTGTAGAGAATGTTGATTAATATCTTACTAAAAATACGTGATGATACAGAATATAATTTTTGAGATTTTTTTTAAATGGAAAGAAATCTAAATAAAATTAAAACAACTCTTCTGCCATCTGCTGGGAATTAGAAGAATAACTGGATCTGCGTGTTGCCTCGTCATATAACATGTCGCTAATTTTGTTTCTTCATGACATTTAAACGCCAATGATACATTGTTATAACCCGAAAATATCCGATTCCATGCTATTTAGCATAAAAAAAACATAATTACATTGTTGCTGATTTGTATTATTATATTATTTATGTATTCATTTGTATTTTAATGCATAAATTAAACAAAATTATATATTATATTCTGTATATATGCATATATATCAATTCAACCCACAAACCAAATGTAGCCCCACCTGGGTTGTGCATCATATTGCTTGGTGGCATCGTTTAAGCCCAGCTTACTTTTAAAAAAGGTGGAATAGTAAAAAATGAACAAAAAAGATTTACTTTTATAAGTACTTTTTTATCATAGTGATAAATATTTTCTTAATTTATGGGTTCAATTTATGTCACCCGAAGTCGCGTTTGACAGAACGCATTGCCGGAACCTTTTATTGGGAACGTTTTAAACGACGGAACAAATATCTGACGTACCGATGTGTTACAGCAGAAGTTGCTCCCTGGTTAGCGCACGGTGACCTCGGGAATGATTTAACAGACTCTTCTGAGTCTTTTGGTCGGCGATAGGGGTACGTTTATATGCAATATTCGCTGTTTCTCTTTTTATATCATTTATAATAATTAATAATTCAAGATAATCATTTTTCACCTTTAACTTGTCAACTTTTTCGTCAGATGTTCTCTGTCGTTTCTAAAAGAACCGTCTTTGCTGCACGAAAGGTAATCCCCCCTAAAGTATTACTGTTGGTTTTGATTTTTACAACACAACATGTTCATATGTTTTTGTTTTTTGTTTCTTCTGATTAGTTGTTTCAGTTACCTCCGTGGGATGGCGTCCAAAGGCGATGTTTGACGCAGGTTTCTCGGTGTGGTTCCTCGCTGCCTGTCAGTCAAGCTTCTACAGCAAGGAGACAGTTTTCAAAGGATGATGTGACCCTGGGATTGGGAAGGGTTGAACCTTTTCGACCTCCGTATTCAGTGCAGAGCCAACATGCCCACCTTTCTGCTGTGAGATTTAAAAGGCGTGCAACTCCTGAGCCCCCTCCCCGGGAGCTGGATTTGCTTCGCTATGACATGAGAGACCTGTGGAAAAGTCCCACACCCGCACTGATCCTTGGATTTGCGGGGCTCATTCCCTTTGTGAGCCCCACTTTGATGATGGCAGTGGGTGAGATCTACTGTCCAGAACTGGCCTATGCTCAGCTGGCTTATGGTGCTTCAGTACTTTCCTTCCTAGGCGGGGCACGCTGGGGGTTCGCCCTTCCCGAGAGCAGTCCAGCTCGACCTGACTGGATCAACCTGGCCAACAGTGTCCTTCCATCGCTGCTGGCATGGGCGACCATGCTGATGAGCGACGGTATCGCCCCTGCTGCCACTATGCTCATCATGGGACTTGGAATAGCGCTTCACTACGACCTGTCTCTTCTACCCACCTACCCCAGCTGGTTCAAAGCCCTGCGTTCGGTCCTCACCGCAGTGGCCTTTTTCTCTCTTGTTGGAACTCTCGTTGTAAGTAAACTATACCCAGAGAAGAAGTTGTTGGAATAAATGTTAAACCGACATCTCTTTGAGCGGAACTTTCTTTGGTTTTGTGCCTCTTTGGGGAACTTGAGAATGTTGCCGTCGCAAATTTAGACGTGTTCTGTGTCAAACATATTAAAAACTATATAGGGAGTTCTAAAAACACTTGCCTGCCATGTTCTTTTACATGAGATTAGACATCTTAATTCAGCCAAACACACCTATTATATAAGACGTTAAGTACTGCAAACTGTACTCAAGGAAAACCCGTACTCACAATAACAGGTTTACAGATGTCACAACATGCTAATCAGTTACAATATAAACACAACAAGGACAGAAAGTTAGTGTTTAACTTCTTTATTCAAATGTCTTTGATATTGTAAACAACGGGATCTAATGAATCCAATCAAAAAAAAGGAATAGAAATTGATAGAACCCTAATAAAAATATATAAGGCACATTCCTCCCCGCACAATAAAGTCTGTGAAAAGTTAAAACCCACCTTTATAAACTGCTCCAGTAAATTCAGAGAACAAAGTGTCCTTTTAACTATTTTGAAGACAAAATATTTCCAAAACCTCCATCCACTCCCAAACATAAAATATCAAACAAAAAGGGGAAAAACGGTGTTGGATATTTACTCTCCACTTTTTTTTTGTAAACAATTGCATTTGTGGATCTTCTCAAATAAACGCTAACCCCTTTAGCGAGTGTTGTGCTTTTAGTGTAAAAGGCCTTTTTGGGGACAAAAAAAAAACCAGATTTTGAAGTGCAAAGATAAAGACGGCGTCTAAATCTGTTGTAAACAACAACAAGACATGAATTAAAAATGACAACAATGAACTTTTAAGTGTTTCTAAAATGGACGTTTCAGTATCTGACGAATGGACCTGCCCGCGATGAGCTTATCTGACAGCATCTGGGACGAGTTTCATCTGTGAGCTGTTGGGTTTATTCAGGCTTTTGTCGTGTGCTACCGTCTGATGACTTCGGCTCACTTTTGGATGCCTAAACTATAGCGCATGTTCTCGTACACCACGTAGCTGATGCTCACCGCGGGGATCACCTTCATGAAGTTGGGCAGGATGCCGCGGTACAGTCCAAAGAACCCTTCCTTCTCCAGAATCATCTTCGCTATCTGACTCATGGACGTCTGCTTGGAGCCCTCGACAGACGCTGGGGGGAAAAAGGCAATTAAAACGAGACATTTTTGAAAAAAACACCTGTTTTTTTGGTCACGTTATTGTTTTAACTGGATGGAATCGGCGATTACTGTCAATCGTGTGGCGAGCAGAAAAACTGCTGCCGAGGTTTCGGTACCTTGTGCCTGCATCCTGGTCCGGATCAGAGCGAGAGGATAACTGGCCACCTGCCCACAGGAGCTGGATATGGTTCCACAGCCCAGCAGCACCAGAATGCCCGGGTTGGCCGTGTCTTTGGCGTATTTGGACAACCACAAGTTCTTCAGGCTCTGGTAGGGGACAGTAAAGGTTTCACACAGCTGAGGACCACCAGCAGGCCTCCACCAGCAGCCAAGCAGTCCCGTACCTCGTAGATGGCCAGATCTATCCCAGCGTACGGAATGATGCCCAGGATATTGGGGATGTAGCCCTTGTAAAACGCCTTCACGCCCTCCTTCTTTAGGATTTTCTTAGCACAGTCGAACATTCCGGAGTACTGCCCCGTCTTCCTCAACGTCAGCCGCGTTTTAAGCACCTGCGCAGAAAAACGATCTCCGTGTAGATTTATTCTTAAGCGGCAGCAATAATTAGAAAAAACACGACCCTTAAATTTAAGCAGGTCCTACGGAAACATATACGTCTAAAAGGGAGCAGTATTTTAGCAGCATGTTTCGTTTTTTAAGCGTAAAGGGAACCGTCGTCACCACGCTCCGCCCTCACCTCCATGGGGTAGATGGCCGTTTGTGCTGTGGCTCCTGCCAGCGACCCGGCCATGAACCTCTCGTGGGTCTTGACCGAGCCCGGTTCGCTCGCCAACAGCTTCTTAAACTGGACACGAACGCAGCGGGACGTTTAGGGAGTTCAACCATGGACGGACGGGGCCAAGGTTAAGACCTGCTCCTCAGCTGTAAATACCTGCTCGTAAGCCATGAACTTGATGGCCGTCTCCGGGGCGATCTTCAGCACGTTGATGCCGTTGCCTCTCCACAGAGACGTCACGCCGCCTTCCTTCAACATCTGCTTAAAACCGCCAACCAAGCTGATTTTGTTGCTCTTGGTGGCGTGCACCTAGCGGTCCCAGAGCACAACAGATACAAGGCTTTCAAAAATACACCTTTTATTTAAAAAAAAAAACACAAAATAGAAAGAAATAACCCCACATATCTGCTCCGAATTTAGAGGTCAAGGAATCAAAGACATCACGGAGGAGACGTCGTTTCAGAAGCTTCCACAAAGGCTCAAACGCACCTGCATGAACACCTTCATCCTGTCCAGCGGAGCCGTCCCCGTCCGGGACACGGCCCCGGCCATGGCCCCCGCCGACAGCTGCTTCCACCACAGGCCGCTCGTCTTCTCCTCCTCCGTGAACTCATCCGGGATCGCGAGACTCTCGCCAATGTCCAGCACCTACGGCACACAGCATTTTTTCCTTTGAGTCGGCGATATGGGAACGTGAACGCATCGTCTTCGCGGGCAATCTTTTGGATTGAGTTTGTGTTTTCAGACAAAAATGAAGAGCTGATCTAGCAGGAGTGATAATCAGGAGGAATAAACAGCCTTTCTCCTCAACCTCTGACCCGTTTTCTGTACCGTAGGTTCGGGTTTTTCACATTTTCTCCTCCGTCTTTGCAGAATTCTGTGTCTAAATGAGCTAAAACGACAGAAGACAGCAACCTACCACGTCCACCTCCACCTCACAGATCCCTCCATCTTCCTCTAAGTCAATGAAAAACCAGTTTTGCTGCTGCTGCTGCTGCTGCAGCAGCGCCAGGGCCATGTCTTTAGAACCTGTCCAAGGACGCTACAGCCGGATCTGTTCCTTCCACTCCGAGCCACCTCGGTCCAGCCTCTTCTGCGCTAACTCTCTTCCTCACCGACCGGTCACCGCGCTAATCCTCCTTTGAGCCTGAAATTAGCTGATCTCTGCCTCAGTTTAGCAGCGGCGGGTTAATTTAACCTGCAGGGGTGTGAACTGCCGGGATTAGACGCCGGCGGAGAGCTGGCCGGGCTCCCTGCATGCAATCGTTGCGCAAGTACGACGGAAACCCGAGGTTGTTGCTGTGGGTGCGATCTATCGTTGAACTTAAAATTACTTTGAAGTAATTTCAATTTACCCAGTACCGGGGGTTTTAGACAGTATTTAAGTGGTAGCAGCGTTACATAACACACTAAGTTGCTTTACGACCAAGCGCCTAGATCTTGAATCTTGGCCTATGACCTTTGGAAACTTCTTTTTTCTCGCTCGTACCGTGCTGTGCTTCCAGTAGCGGATAATCTCCTGCAGATTGGTGGCAGGGTTGAAGAGAAAATGCTCCCTCCATTCGTTCCAGTCCACGGTCATGGTGCCGTCCACGTCGATACTGCACACACACAGAAGACACGCACGCTGGCGTTCACGGTCAGCCAGCCCCAGGTCAAAGGTGCACCAAAGCACAGCGGTGACCCGCAGACGGCACCAAAAACAGTAGAAGTTTCACGCTTCCTTCCGTCTTTCATTCGTTTCCTTTCTCCACCTGAAAAACTCATTAGTGGTTTTCTCTGATTCACAGCTTTCACTTCTCTTTCTGGGCGTGAGCGGGTTCACTTCTCCTTTTTCGACTGTTTTTTTTCTTGAATTTTCAGGGTTTTATCGTGAATAACCAGCCCAGCCGTAAACACCAACTGACCCGTTATCAGCCGCTCACACTGCGTCTACCCCACCTTCAACATCTTTCTTCACCTTCCACCACTGGCTGAACAGACTGGATCTTCTCACCATCATCAGGTCGGTTGTGTTACCTCTGAAGGATCTTCTCTGCCTCCTCCTGGGTGATGTCCAGCCCCAGATCAGCCAGGGAATGTCTTATTTGCAGGTGGTCGATCCGACCTGATGGGAGAAGAGTTCCAGCGGGATCAGTTTGACCTCTGACCCACAGGCGGAAAAGCCAAGGTCCTTTTACCATCGTTGTTCTTGTCCAGACTCTTGAAGGTGAGTTTCAGCTTCTTCTCGTGCTCCTTCAGGTATTTGCTGAACTCGGCGAAGTCCAGCCCTTCGTCCTGGTCTTTGTCACCGGAGGAAATTATTTTCTGAGGAGAGACGCAGCACATTAGCCACCTCGCACTCCACCCCACCTCCTCCTCCTCCCCCTAAGACCCTAACCCCCCCCCCCAGAAATGGCCCCGCCTGGCCTGTTCAGCCGCCCTCACCCGCTCAAACGTGCTGCCGCGCTTGTGGAGAAGGCAGATATTTACCTGCAGGTCATCTGGCTGTAAAAGGAACATTACAGGATGTTGAGACTTGCTGGAGCAGTTTCTGGTGAAGGGCTCCTAAGTGCTCCAGAGCTGGTTGTAAAGGCAGCGAGAAGCTGCTCTCGATTCGAACGCACGGTACAATTTAGTAACGCTGACTTCATTTTAATGATCTCAAAAGTTATTTGGCGTTCAGTGGGTACATTTGGAGGTAATGATGAGGATTGATCTTGAAATTAAGCTTAGTACAACTATTTTTCACTGTTTTACACCAGCTGATGGGTCATGTGACAGAACTCAGGACAGCAGAGCTGTTGCAGACAGCCGGAGGTGCTTCTTAGTGAAATTGTTTTCAAAAAAGCTTCTAGCCCAAATTCCTCCTCCCTCAGTGGCACTAAACGCACCAAAATAACCAAAGGGCGCTTGGGATGTACTCCCACACCTACCTAATAATAAAAGGTAAATGAGGGCCTATAAAATGGAAGCTATCAGGAGTCACAGATATTTTATCGAGCACCCATGAGCCCTGGTTCAAGGCGGGGCTCCTCCAGGTGTCCTGTGAGCATGCCTGGTGGGTTCTTCAATGGAGTTTCATTGGAAAAATAAATAAATAAATAAATAAAAACTGTGCGATCAAATTATTTAATGAGTTACTGAAGTCCAAACTGCCAGTCTAGTTGGTGAATCCAACAGTGTGGAAGGCGCTTCCACGGTCCACGACCCAGACATGGCCTTCAAACCCTCTGGCCTCCGCCTTTGACCCTACCTGGGCTGCTCCTTTGCCAGATTTGATCCCCATCGCCGCCAGACCTGCTCTCAACTCCGCCACGTCCACTTTTCCGTCCTTGTTGGCGTCCAGTTTGGCGAACAACTCCTCGTAGCTTTGGGGGCCATCCCGGGACGCGGCGCACCGGCAGTCGGTGAAAAAGAGCCTCGCTCCAAGCTGGAACATAGCTGCAGAGACGGAAGAGACGGCCCGCAGAGCCCTGCGCGCAGACCCGGAATGCGCCCTGAAAGGAGCCGATTGTTGCGCGGTGGCACTTTCGGTTCGAAGCTGCGCGTACGCGGGTCTCCGGGAGGAGGTCTAAAGAAGATCAGCCCCGAAGAACACAAAGAACAGTGCAATATTCTCATAAAAACGAGGCGATTCGCAGATGAGGTAGTTCCAAACACAGAGTGGAGAGATTCGCTTTGCGTAAAGACCTCCTCCTGACACACAGACACACCCTTGGCCAACGACACCAATTATTGCATACTTTCTATCCATATATGGTATGTAACCAAAGTTGATTTTCTGGATTTATATTATCTATTTTATTCGAGCTTCTCCGAACAGTTGTCTCATTGTATTAAACTTTTTATTTTTTTTTATTTTTTGTGGTTTTGCGGTGCGACACTCCCCTATTCATGCACGCAAATATGCTTATTCGTGCGTGCCAGTCCACACAGCACCAGGCTCTGAGTGGATTTATCTACCTGATGCTTTGGTCGCACACCAAAAAAATGCTTTTTTTCATCGTTATATCATAAGAGATTTCAGTAAATTAAACACAAAAAAATGTTAAAGTTTATTTATATAAAGCGTTATTGCCTTTACTGCAAATGATAGGTGTATTTAGAAATCAAAAATCTTGTGGGCAGTTTGGTTGTCAATAAACAACAAAAATCCAGCTAATCTGAATCATATAGTCCATACTTTTTGCGCAGTACTCAGTCGAACCACAAGGTGACGACAAACATCACATTACAGCGGCTGTTTCGTTTTCTCGTTTCCTTTGTGTTGTAGTTTCTCGAAATTACCACCAGAGGGAGACACGGAGGCGAGGCGGGCTTTTGTTTTCTAATTGCCCGAGGTTATTATAATACATCCGTTTAAAGATTTCACAATAAAATCTGTATGAGGTTTTGCTTAGCCTCTGCGACGTAGTAAGTGGATAAATGGGTTATAAACATTTGTATAAATAACGTTTTTTGTTTGCGAATTTGAAAAATCAAAATAGTTTATTGATTATAAGACAATATGTAGTAATAGTAACATTTACGTAATTAGTTTCATTTTCCAAATTTTAAATTGTACTTAGACCTGAAAGTGAGACAGCTGCTCTTTCACTGAAAAACTAATCACATCCTTATCGGTACCATAAACACACACAAGTCGGCCAAACAAATCCCAGATTTGTCCCAGATAAAATTGAAATATGTTGATCTACAAATTATAAATTTAACAATCAATAGTCTCATTTTTAACATTATGCTCTTATTCTTGAAGTCCCAACCGGAAGCTTCCGCCATCACGTCGTTAGTGTATTTGGTGCTTGATTGTTGTCACCAGGAGCTTCGCCATCCTCCCACAATTACAACGCTGTCGCCGCTACCGCACAATGAGGGGGTAATGTCAGCCGCTGGCAAGATCGGAGCATCTTCGTACTGGTTCGGAACTGTGTATGGATTTAATGATGATGAAAAAGAAGAAATTCAAATTCAAAGTGGATTTTGAGTTGGACGAGCTGTCCTCGGTCCCCTTTGTCAACGGCGTCCTGTTTTGTAAAGTCAGGCTGCTGGACGGCGGCTTCTCGGAGGAGTCTTCTCGGTGAGGATGTTCGCTCTCAACGCTCCATTTTAACAGCGCGTCTAAGTCACCTTTTCCTGCCTTTTAGCTACCAAACAAAGAGGCCAAATACGGCCAGACGAGCGAACGTTGGTCGCTGTTTGGTGGTTAACATGAATTCTTTCCCACAGCTGAAGGCGGGCGACTCTAAAAACACTCACGGTTTTTGTAAATTTAATACATTTTTAAAAAGGCGACATCCTGTAGCTTTTTGCAAGCTAACGTCCACGCGGATGATTTACCTGACGTGTCGCACAAGTGCCATAAAGCGAAAGTGTGTAACAGTTACTACTGATCAGTCAGCACGCACACACACACACACGTCCTACGTCACCTTTGACCCCCTGAGTATGAGGTTATTTAAGTAAGTGGCCCACCAGTCCACCAGATACTGTAAATGTTCAGAGGCTCCATAAAAGCATCAGCTGATGTCCTAGAGGAGTGTGTGAGTGTGTGTGTGTGTGTGTGCCTGCTTGTTGTCCAGCAAGCTCCATAAAACACACATTCTGGAATATTACATAAGAAAAGCACATGTCATCCTTTCAGCCTTAAACCCTGACAAATCATCAGTTATTCTTCAATCCGGAACGTTGTTTGTGGTGACGGGCTTGCTGACTGGTTGCTGACTGACTGTTTCAGGCTGAAGGCTAATGGATTGGATTCAATCATATAACTAAATGATTCGTACAATCTTACAGTCTTTGAAAATGACTACTGTGTTTGCTGGGAACTAAGGTGTTTTCCAGAATATATGTAAAACTTGAACTCTAAGTACCAGAAACAATCCTGAATTTGAAAAAATAAGTATAGATTGACGACATATTTATCATTCCACCCTACAGAAGAGTCACTAGCATGCATTTATTCATGTGGCGAGAGGTTTTGAAGCAGTTACTAAGGTTTGATTTGAAAACCAACGTGTTTCTTTCAGAGAGTCTGTGGAGATGGTCTAGCTTGGCTGTTATATAACCAGGTTTCTGCCTATTCTGGAGCCAGTCGCTCTAGAACGACAGGCCCAGAGCTGGAACCCGCCAAGGCCTCCAAGGTCGAGTCATTAAAGGTCTTTTTTACCTCACTTTTCTGCTCCAGCGTCGTCCTGGCTGATTTCATCAGGAACATGGTTGTAGATCAGCTCTGGTTTAGCAGGAACTTAAATGATTCAGCACAGCTGCGTTTTCTCCAACTCATCCCTCTCTCAACCACAACCAGAAGAGAAACGACTGGCTGTTTGGTTTCCGTTTGGTACGAGGCGTCTGCAGGACTGTACCGCTGTCACGGCATCGTTACTTCTTCCTACACAAACGAACCTTTTTTCTTGGACCTCGTTTCGGTTTTAATGGCGCAGAAAAGCAGTGTGTGTTTGAGATTTTACACCTGAGGTGCGACCGCAGCCGTCTCAGAAGGGGAGACGAATAAGTAAGCCCAAGGAACGAGGGAGCCAGCTTTCAGTCGTCTTGGAAGCGGTCTTCCTCACCGTCGCTCCGTGCTTTTGCTTCAGTGAGCGACATTTTTTTACAGTGGAGTCCATCCGGCGACGTTCATCCTTCCTCCTGGAATCTCCTTCCATGACTCCATACTTTTGGAATTCCAGCAGAAAGAGTTTCAGCTCTGCGCTTGTCAAACGAGTCATTATTCTACCCAAAAGCAGGAGCTGGATTCTTCTTCCCAAAGCGTCGGTCGCTCTGGACTCGTTGAGATTAAATCCGTCGGCCGCCTGCGTTTAAATCCAGCCGGAGGAAAATGAGGAGGGTCGGGTGGATGCGTGGGACGAGAGTGGATGCTAGTGAAACAGAGGCCATCTGGGGTATCACGATGCCGCCCACGCTCGCTCACATGCGCGCTGCCCTCTCCGACTGAGTAGGCTTTCTGCGCACGTTTCTTTAGCTCTCGTGCTAAAAGGAGCTACTCAACTTTTTAATTTCTATCACCCCGAAGGCTGTTTTTGTCACTCAAAGTTGAGCCCTGAGTCCACCAGCCCGGGTAGAGTTGACTCTTTGGATTATGTAAGTCCAGGTGTGACGCGGCCTACTTGCGCTGCACCAGCCGCACCCTGTCATACCAGACGAGTTGAAAGAATCGCATGAATGGAGGTGAAAATGCGGGTTTAGCTCTCCGAGAAGGAATCTCAAGGATGCACGGCTAGCTGAGAGCGCACGCCTTACCTCCGCCGCTGGTTTTTTGTCCAGTTTTCTGGCGTGTACACCTACCAGGGCCACCGTTTGAGGTCGTGATGTGGTCAATCAGCTTTCTCTTCCTGGGTTTGTGCAGCAGTAAATGCATTTCTGCTGACTCGGCTTCACTTCGGTGGGTAGAACTTAAAGAACTCGCTGACCTCGCGGGCCTCGTCTCCTCAGGCAGGTCGTTCCACCCCCGACAACAAAACTCTGGGCTTTGGACTCGACTTTGGAATGACCACGAGGGCCCCACCCTAATAAAACACACACACACAAAAACATTAGCGATTAACCCGAGAAAGGACGTTCGTCCAGAACTTTTCTCTTTGATTGTGAAGACAAACGTTTGAGGCTGACCTGTGGATTTGCTCTTGCAGGGAGCCGGTGCAGGCCAACTGTGTCCGATGGAGGAAACGCTTCTCGTTCCCCTGCAAGATGAGTGCCAGCGCTGGGACAGGCGTGCTGGACCCGTGTGTGTGCCGCGTGTCTGTCCGGAAGGTACAGGTTCACTCAAAACGTGGAACATTGGCCAGGAAGGGCCCCGTTCCTGCTCACAGAATCTCAGTGCCCAAATTTCCTTGTTGGACAAACGGAAATTTGTCAGCAAACAGTTCAAGTAATAATTCTTTCTGTTCTCTGTGTCCAGGAGCTGAAAGGGGGGAAAGCATATGCAAAGGTAGGTTTTCCCAAACCTGGATCCCGCATCCTTGAAGCTGACCTGCAGGTTTAGATTTACAGTAATCAGCTGGATCTTGGTAGAAGGCCCCGAGTAAACAGACGGCCTGCCTCACCCGACGGGGGCTGCGTCCCTGCTTTCCCTCTTAAATACAACTCTCCTCAAGTCCAGAGCCCGGGACAGTGCTGACTGGGTGAAAGCGCCGTCTCCTGAGAGGCCTCAGAGTTCACCCCTGCGCGTTTGCGTCTCTTTCAGCTCGGTTTTGCAGATCTGAATTTAGCAGAGTTCGCCGGCTCAGGAAATACAACCCGCAGATGTCTGCTGGAAGGCTACGATACCAAAAATACCCGCCAGGACAACTCCATTCTCAAGGTGAACATAAGAACTGTTGCGAAGCAGCCGCACCAGTCTGGTCAGAATCTTCTGGGCGGAGCACGCCTGAGTGTTTAGAACACAATCACGCTCTGGCTTTTGCCTCTGCAAGAGCAAGTTAGGCCAAGGAGCAGAACAGCTGGCCAGTTCATCATGATGATCTTTTTCTCCGTAGGTTATCATCAGTACGCAGCTCATGTCCGGGGATCCCTGTTTTAAAACGTGAGTGAGAACGGTTGGGAAGCCAGAAACGCCTCCCTGCAGGGGTGACCGAAGCCGCGTTGCCTCTCGGTTGAGCACACCTTTGTTAGTCCTTGTTTACTTTCTCCTGAGCCAAAGGCACAAATGTGTCGAACACCATTGTAGGTCAACTCTGCTGCATTTGTTTGGGAGCGGTTCCAAGAATGCCGCCGTGGGCCGGGAACAAAGTCAACGCTTTGCTCCGACCCCACCCTGCTCGCAGTGTTTTCTAGCGTGTTATATTAGAAAATGCTAAACGACATCCAAAACTTGGATTTCCACAGGTCAGCCTGGGGAGATTCAACACGGAGAATCAATAAGTTGGTAATTGTCTCTGACTGAGGCAGTAAAGCAAACTTAAAACAGACAAATATGCAGCAAGGAAAAGGCTGCTGAACCTTCAGGCAAAAGCTGACCTAGAAACAGTTCATTAGTCTTTACCATAGAGCTGTGTTTGCTACACTACCATCACCGTCACTGCCTGTGCGTCGCCCTCCTGTTTCCTTATAAATGGCTTCTGTTTGCGTGCCACCAGGCCGCCCTCCACAGCCACAGTGATCGGGATCCAGAGTGATGGAGAGAGTCTGCTGGAGGAGAGAAAGGGAGGAGACTCGCAGAAAAGCAGCTCTGGTGAGACCCGTGCGGTCACGTGACACTGCTGGGCCCTGCGCTCTCATTTCTTTGGCTTCGAAAGCTCAACATTTGGCCATTCAGAACCTTCGAACATGAAGTAGCAGATCAGGGCTGATACGACGGAAGGTAATCAGTGCTTGAAAGCGTTCTCCGTCAACAGGTCGGTGCCACGCTCCCAGTTTGGCCAGGTAGATTTTATTTTATACAAGTAAAAGTCTCACTTGCTGGGATTCATGACTCTGTACCTGTGGTTGTACCTATTTCTTAGCTCCCATTTAGCACTCCGCACCTACGGCTACCGTAGCTCCCCTCTTCCGCTGCACCGTCCTCCCCTTCATCCCCAGCTCTGACTCAGTATTTGTGGGTTCATGAGTGAAATGTTCCACTGCTGAGTGTCTCTTCCTGCTGGACCTCCGAGTGCAGTGCAGCTCTTTCATGTATAATTTAGACTAGTTCCCTTGTAGATTAGCTACAATCTGTTCAGTCCCTCTAACACAGTTAAAAATAGGACTGTCTGGGGGGGTTGTGCGATTACGTGTGTACACCGTGTGTGTGCTTTTCTGTTTTGATGAAGCTGATGTGCTTCCACATCAACTCAATCGCATGCTGGCACTGCTTGCTATAAGTAGCATATATTTACTATTCTAAATTTATCAGTAGGTTTTGTTTTTGGAAGTGAAAACTAGAATAAAACAATGACCGCAAACATGCTACAGATAAAGCAGAAAACAGCAACACATTAAAAGAAACCTGCGTCATGATACTTGTAATAGAATACACTCATCTACCACATCCAGGATATCATCTGTCTGTCTCTTATTGGGATTTCTCCTCACCTAACAGAGAGCCGAGATGGGAAGTGTCCGGTTCCCGATGATCTTGCGGGATGCGGTCACTCACGGACGTCCAGCTACGCTAGCCAGCAGTCCAAGCTTTCCGGTAGGGAACAGATTGGATGGCTACTGTTGTTTCCTCAATCATAAGACTATCTTTGGTTAAAGCAAAATGTAAATGTGAGTAAAATCAAAGTGGAAAATTTAACTTGGGTTAAGAAGTGAAAAAGGGGAGACTGGATGGAGCATTCAAACCTGAAGCACAAGTTTCCTCTACAGCGCAAGTTTCAAACAACAGCGACATGTCCTGAGTACCACTGTTCTCTAATAGCCCCCTCATTTTCCTTAATACGAGCGCACACCCCTGAACCCTGACAGGTTTACCTTAGGGTGTAGAACCTGATGAGTCTCCCTCGAAATGGCCAACTGCAGAAATGTTTATCGTGGCTGAAATTACTGAACTGTTGAACAAAAAGAGAGGAGTTAAAAAAGGGCCTGAGGGTGTTTCCGCACCGGTGTTGAGTAAAGGCAGACGTGCTCACATGTCATTTTTAAAATGTCAACCAAGTCCTAGTGCCCCCCCACTTCTTAAAAATAAATAATTAATTGTTGTTGACTTATCTGTTAGGCTACAGCACAGGACATTCCCGCTCCTCCAGCATGTCGGAGTTCAGCCACAGGCGGAATCACTCGGTGGGCAGCGCCTCCACAGGTATAGGTAGCATTCCTGAGCCCAGTGAAGAGAGGGAGTCCAGGGCTTGCCCCGCCCTACCGGAACACCCCGCTCCTACCTCCTGCGCCTCCACTAGCAAGCCAGCAGCTACTCCCGTACGGAGCGCCTCATCCTGCGAGAGACTCAACAGGTGAATTTTGAATATCAGTTATGATTTGGAGAGCTAGGAGCAGGGCAAAATGTTGATGCAGCACAACACAAAATGTGGTTTAAAAGGTGGCCGGTGACAACTGTGAAAGGGAGAAGTGGAAGCTGAAAATTAAGCAGTCACACCTGCGACCTTTGTTACGCCTCAGGAAGCAGCTGTTTTTCCAGTAACAAGCAGGGGAAATAATCTCTGCGAATATTGTCCTGTCTCAACAGAAGCTTTTGCTCACCAAATTCATTGTGTTCTTAAGAACTGAAATAACATTTGACAAAGAATCCATATCTTCACACAAAATCCCAAAGCTTTCCCTGCATCTTATATGGAATCTGTTTGCTGGGTGTTCACACTGCAGCTTAAGATTTAATAAAAAGAAGTATCCGGTATGAAGAAACAACCAGCATGTTGTTTGTGGGGGAGCCATCAGCGAAGAAATGGACCCATAAATGACTCCAGTGTCCTCCCCACAGGCACCCAGTGAAACAGGATTCCATAGAGTCTCAGCTGAAGAGAATGGACGACACGCGGGTGGATGCTGACGATGTAGTGGAAAAAATACTTCAGAGTCAAGACTTTACGCCCAGTCTAATGGACTCCAGTGCTGAAGGTATCAGTACAAGAAATGTTAAGATATATTATAAATATATCAGATTATTTTTTTTTTACTGCTGATGTGTTTAAAATATATCACGATGCCTTTTGCTAACTAAATTGTGTACAGTGATGTCACTACTTCTCTGATCATCTTAATTTGCACTACAGGTGATTGTCGTTCATTTTTCAGTACTAGAGTGTTACGGCGTTTCCTAATAACTTCTGGCGAGTAACTGCACGGCGTGTCACTTGGTACACTTTAACAAGCTGAGCGTTATTTTCTCATCCAGCTCATTCCTGAGAAGAAACATGCTGTCAATATGGGATTATTTTTAGATCGCCTAGCAACTGGCTGCTTCTGAGGAGAAATGTACCAGAGGGCGTGGGTGTTCTCGATACTAACCTAATGTTGCTACGCTGTGTGTTTCAGAGGAAGGTTTGCGCCTCTTTGTCGGCCCTGGAGGAAGTACAGCTCTTGGAAGCCATCACCTTCCCACCAGGTGAGGGCAGGAGGGGCGCTTTGCACCGATTGTATGTAATCCGATAGCATGCATTCCCAAGCCCTGCATACCAGTCAGTCGAACAGGTTCCCCTAGAGATGGTCAGTGTTAGGAACGGTAGAAATGATCGCGAACGAATGCCATTTAACAATTTGGTATGCGTGGGGAGATTTGTGATCCAGTTTTCCCAACTAAATTCACATTTTCCTGTCATTACAGAGTTGGTGCCGGTCCCTTCGAACAGGTGGTGATCAAGCGTTAGACCTGCAGCCTTACTCAGGTGGACTGACATTAGAAACAAAACGCGCTGTTGCAATTTGAACCTGCACTCCTCCGGGTTTTACCTCGTCAGCTGGTTGTTTGTCCAGACCACTATAGCTGTTGCGGCAACAGCGCCCCCGTGTGTTCATATCTCGACTTTGATTTGGTTTGCTCTGTGAAAGCTGTCTGTGAACACGACTCGGCTTCGCTTAGCAAGAGACAGGAAGCAAAATATTCATGCAACATCTGACAGTGCAGTTAGGACTGTGTACTTTGTGATTTTAATACATTCCGTTTGTCATGTTTAAGGTTACTTTTAAATAGGGCATTCCAATTTACAGCAACCAACAGAAAGGCTTTCTTAAATATTCTATGTTTTATTATACAGTCAAAGTATCAAACTCGGGATCTTCACGTGCGAACCTGCCAGATGTATGAATGTGTTTGTGTATCTGCTATGCAGTAGCACCACTTATTAACTTCTTGCTGGATTAGTAAAGAGATCTAACATAATCACAAAAACGATCAACACACGGTCATATTACTTGATAGCAGCTAGGTCCTTGTTCAAATTCTGCACACTCCTAAGGATTGTTTGTTAAAATGCGATATCAATAAATACTGATACTAATCACCTCCAGTTAACTACCACCAACATATTTAGTCAAGTTTACACTGGATTTGCTACTTAATCAAATAAGTATTGCAGTGTATACTCTATTTTAAATTGTGCTTGTAACTGAAGCTGTTTCAGCAGCTAATTCAGACTCCAATGTCTGCACTTAGCCTTTCTATATTTCCCAGTATCATTGCAGAACTATGTAGTGGTATCTTGACGAATTTGTCTAGAAGCTATTATAACATTTACTCCTCTCTGCCATAGAGACAGCCACTAAGTCTAGGGCAGCAAAAGACCAACATTACCTTTTAAACTGGATCTCTTTGATCGGCTGACACCCCTGAAAAACAATCTTTCTAATGAAAAACAGTATTAAAAAAAAGTTATGCCGTTGAAACTGGAAATATCATATTCCTGTTAAGAATGCATTTAATGCTGTTTGTTTCTTTGAAGAGCTAAGGGCTAGTTACCGACTGCCACAGTAAACTGGCTTCACAGCTTAGGTCAACAAAAGAGCCAGAGTAAAAGCACTGTGTCTATGCATAACTCAAACGATTCAGTTAAGAAAGAATTTGCAACAATGATCATTCCAATCAAGCATAAAGCTAATTCAGTAGCACAGGTCTGTCATGCCTGTTGAGTCATGGCATTTTTGCCTTTTAGGTAAAATAAATGTACGCTTAGTTTTGTTTACTGAAAAAAAACCAACCTAGAGAACATACTTATTATCTGGGCCACAAGCCATAGTGGGGTTAGGGTGATTATTTTAGTGTGTCAGTGGTGTATGCTGTGTTAAATATACATGAATGTCCTGTTTTACAAAGTTTGTTCTGCATGACTGTCATTGCTTTAGCTCACAAAGTCTGATAATTCACATTTGCTTCCAATTGTTTAATGTGAATATTTAGACAAACGAGCTTCCATATTTAGCATGGAGGAAGTCAGTTAAGGCTCACTTCTAAGCCGATGTCTGCACAGTGATGTAATCTGCTTTGTCATTACGTTTTGATGTGGTTTAAATTGTTCGCTTTAAAAATCACCATTTAAAGATATCTATTTTCATTGCTGATGTTGTGCCATATTTTACTGTTGGGGTCAGAAGTTTCTGCTACATGCTTAAAACAATGTCTGATTAATGGGTCTATATATTTACTGTGGGAGTTTCTTCTGTATTCTATTGATCAAATTTGTTTTACCTGTATGGTACAGGTATGTTTATCTCGGTATCTAACATGTTGTTACAAACATGGTCTCCTCTTCTCTTCTGTGAAGCTATTGTATGTATTAAACTGTAACATGTATTCTTCTGTTAAGTGATGTTACACTGTTTTGAAACTGTTTCCTGTTACAAACCTGTTGTTTCGAACAATGTTTGCTTCAAAGTGTACTGGATACTTTACATGTAACTTGCACTGTTATATTAAACGGTTAAAAACTCAAAGCACACATGAGTTATTGAGCCAGAACAGTGAAAAATAATAATATGAGCATATTTTAGCATCAAATAATATTTTATTTTTTTAGTGACCTTTACTAATGATTTTAACAGGTCATATGGTCAAGGCTGAAAGTGTGTGGTTCATACTCAAACACAACACAAAAATAGAAAAAGCTAACAACCTTACTGACCCAATAACGCTGGATTATCCAGGTTAAAAATTTGCCTCCCACTCCTCTCTCTGAACTGCATACCCACTGTTCTCAAGATCAACAGAATCCTCCTCCTCAAGGTCTGCAAAGACAAATGAAAGACACGTCTCAAGCACAGGAAACCAGAGTTGTCATACAGGATAGACACAACAGGAAATAATCTTTGCTGGTGTGCACTGTTGCCCAAACTGCAACAAGTTTGACTGAAGTAAAAAAGAAAGATGGCGATTTGGTATGGAACGCCAGTGACGCCTTGCGGAGGATCGCTGGTACTGCACCAGATGGCGCCGTCGTTCCGTCGAGACATTTACCTAAAAACGGAACGATAGCGACATCTTGTGGAGCGTCTCCGGTACTGCAACACGAGGGTATAAAAGTAAAAAAAAACTGAAGCTTCGTTTTTTTGGCAAGTAAATTACTGCTTTTACTGCAAGAAACTAAGATGTAAATATATTA
>CAAE01007669.1:0-16967 GCA_000180735.1 Tetraodon nigroviridis | reverse complement strand
AGGGCAGTCATTGTGAAGCAAAAATCTGGTGCCCATCCAGTCCCAGCACTCCTCCCAGTGGAAATACTCCTGCGCTTTGCCCAATTAGATAGCTTCTTGGGTTTTTTTTGGTTTTTTGTTTTTTTCACCCTGTGGATGAGGTTGCCAAGGAAACTGCTATGGGTGACAGCTGTTTCCGTGGTGATTTGCTGTGGACCTGATACTGTCTGGGTGTGCATGGGATGAACACTAGGTGACAAACAAGCAGAACTCAGATGATCTGGAGCCCAGTGCGTGTGTGTGTGTGTGTGTGTGTGTGTGTGTGTGTGTGTGTGTGTGAGACACTCCACAGGTGTGTCCAGGGGCGAAGGTACTCGTAAAAGCGGATGACGGTCTTGTGATGGAGGGATGAGAGAGTGAAGGTCACCACTTCGGGGCCAACATGGCTGTAAACCAGACCAGGCGCCCATGCGACCGTCGTCTTTCTGGGGGGGAAATCATCTCTGCCGGGGGCGTCTGGAGGGTTTTTACGAGGGCCGTTCGGTTCAGGGGCGGAATGAAACGAATCTGTTGCGCCAGTGGAAAAGAAGAGTGCGTTAGCTTCGTAGTCCCTCGCTCCTTTCTCCCCCCGTCGCTCCCTCTTCTGGCCTCCCTGCACCCAAACACTTTTCCTCATGTGCCTCCCCTCCCTCTCCCTCATTCCTTCCCAGTAATCTGTCTTTAGCCAGTCATGCTGTTTGGTCACCTGACCCGCGCACAATCTGGGTCACGGAGGTGGCATCCTCAGACCGGCAAAGACGAGTTTTCTCCTTTTTTGTCCGTTCTGTCGTGTCCGTGTCTCGCCCCACATCACACCCAGTGTGTAAAGGAATAGCGGGGGAACACACACCCCCCCTCGGCCGTGTGTGAGTCAGGCTGCGGTAATCCAGAACCGGCCAGACAGTGGTGAGCTTCTGTCGTTTAAAGATCGATGAGGAAGTGACGAAGGTGACGTTAGCAAAAATGAGGAGAAGTGCTTGAGTGTTTGAAACGGAGGCCGCGTGGGGAACATTGTGTTTCGCGATTGTGCAATCCCGGGGAATGTGGGCGGGGCCAGAGCCGCAAAGAAGAAGTAGGACTTGGGTTTTTTCCCTTTTGCCTGTTTCTACAGGCATGTTTATAAATGTGTTATTACTGTCAACATAGTGGAGGAAAAACACACCTTTTACCTAAAGATCCTTTTCTGGCGTCTCAGACGAATGACTGTTATTCCACCGGTGGAAACGCTCCTCATCCTCCGCTTGGTCTCCTTCCCCTCTGCTAGACTTTAAAGAGGAAGGAGAAGGAGTACGAGCACGAGATGGAGCGTCTGGCCAGGGAGAAAATCGCCACCCAGCAGCGTCTGGCGGAGCTGAAGAACGAGCTCAGCCAGAGCATGGACGTGGTGGAGATCGACAGAGTCCTCCGCCAGACCATCCAGCCGGAGGACGACCAGGCCTCCACCTCCACCGCTTCAGGTGTGCCGCCTGCACAGAAGCGCGGAGTTTCATTTCGGCGACGTAACCTTTCTCCTCTGTTTGATAGAAGGAGAAGACAACTTCGAGCAGGACGTCGAGGACGAGGTCTCCGCTCCCGCTCTGGCCTCAACGCCCCTCCCCAAACCGGCGCCCCCCATTTTACAAGCCCAGACGCTGCTCCCTCCTCATCTGTCAATCCAGCACGCCGCCTTGCCTCTGTCCGGCGTCCTGACGGCGGCCCCCCCGTCGGCTCCTCCGCCTCCTCAGGTCATCGCTCCTGCACCGGCTCCAGGGCCGCCCCCTCCGCTGCCCGCTCACCCCCTCCAGCCTTCGGCCATGCAGGTCCAGCCCACCGTCATCGCCCACGCCGCCGTCTCCCACCCGTCGGTCATCCAGGCCGTCAACCACGGCCTGCCAGCCAATCACAAGCAGCTGACGCACATCGCCCCGTCACCCGGGCCCACCTCCTCCACCCCTCAGCCGATCGCAGCAGCACCAGCAGCCAGCGCCACCCATCAGCAGATCGCCGCCCAGCCCATCGGACACATCACGGTTCACCCGGTGGCCCACCTGGGCGGCCCCCTGCCGCCCCACCTCCCGGCCCTGTACCCCCAAGGCGTGTCTGTGACCCAGCCCACCATGGTGGGCCACATCACGCAGACCTTCCCCCATCACACTCTGCCCCACGTCCAGGCTAACCCGCAAGCTAACGCTAACGGAGGCCAAGTGAACAGCGCCGCCGTGATGAACCAGGGCAGCCCGTCGCTGGGGAAACCCACCGCGGTGCTCGCGCCGCACCCGCAGTTGGTCGGACAGGCGGCCGTCCTCAACCCCGTCACCATGGTTACGGTCCCCACCTTCCCAGTCAGCACGTTGAAACTGGCCTGAGAGTCATTCGGGGGGGGGGAAACCCCCTCGGACGGAGATTTTTTCAACTTCTAAATCAGACGACTAACAAACCGCAACACTCACCCAAGTCAACTGTTCCTTCCTTCCTTCCATCCTTCTTTCCTTCCCTCCTCCCTTCCTTAGCACTAACAGAATAAGCTCAGCTTTCTCAGGCATCGGTGAATCACTAACTTTTTTATTCACTTACAGGGCGAAACTCTGGAGAATTTTCTTTAATCTGTTGCCATAGTGATAACAGTTGTCATGTGACATTCTGGAGGATTGATGTCATTGTTGGGTTTGAGAGCAGCGGGCGCTCTTTGCTCCTCTACTTGTGGGTTAGAATCATCAAGAGACCAATTTTGACGGAGCAGCAGATTGTCAGAGTCTTCAAGTAGCCATAAAAACCACACCCGATAGGAAAAAAAAGGTCTTTGTGCACTTCTAGGCTGCCTTAAATTGAAAGTAAAAACCGTTTTTTGACTCTAATGATGAACGATGATGATTTCACTGTGAGGAACCTACAAACTTGTTAAGACACAAATATGGAAATGCTCTATTAGATCAGCCTCGAATCTCTGTCATAGATCTCATTGGAGGGAGATGCTCAAAATTCTGTTTTTTTTGTTGTTTTCGTGACGGTAGCGTATCAGACGGAAGCTCGCATGTCCAAATCTAAGTTTAGAGCCAGGAATGATGCTGACATCATGTAATGATGGATGACTCCTCTCAAATCAGAAATGACAGCCTTCCTCTGGTCATTCTAGAGCAACAGCGCCCTCTGCTGTCCCCTTCTGGACCCCTGGCGGATGCGTTGACGTGACAATTAAACGAGTAGATGAGGAGCAAAAGAAATGCTTTCAGTTAAAGCAGAAAATAGCTTATTTTATTTACTTTAAAACAGTACGTTGGAAACATTTCAAGAAAATGATTCATAATTCAGGTCGACGTTGACATGTGCGGTCTAGGATTCGGGCGGCTGGGAAAACTGGTGGGAAAGGCGCAGAAATGCCCACGAGTCCCCACCCCGGTTGGTCGGTTTAGCTCTCTGAGCCTGGAATCCTGAATGTGTCCCAAAGCCACTAAGGTTCTCTGTGTGTCCTTCACCGTTTACGTGCACACGCCCCCCCCCCCCCAGACATTTCTGGCCAGCCTACACGCGTAGCACCAGGGTGTGTGTAATCAGCGCTGGGGGAATCTGGCTGTCCCCCAGCGGTTCTGTGTGTGTCAGTGATTGTATTTGGTATATTTTCTCTTATATGCTATAATTAATCCTACTGTACCTTTAGCATGGCTGCATTTTGGTTATACACTTTACCCTGTGCATGATGGAGTATGTGTGTTTTGTGTGTGTGTCTGCATACTAAAGAAGCAGTTTTTTTTTACCCAGTGCTGATTTATGAGCCTGTCTGGGTGCTGGTGTGTGTCTGTATGTGTGTGTGTGTGTGTGTGTGTGTGAGTGTGTGCGTGCCTACACTCGGTTTTCCTGAACACTGTGACACCTCTGGCACACACACACGAGTAGAGGAGACTAAAACTTATTGTCCTGATTGTTCTTTTTCTTTTGACCCTTTTTGCAAGTTGACTGGGGCGCGGAGTGGAATGTTAGTGGTGGAAAAAAAAAGCGGAACAAAAGATCTTGTTGCTCTTTTCTCGATAACACAACGTCTAATATTCAGTTTGCGTTTTGTAATATTTGTATGTTTGTGTGAAAGTTTTGTAAATGTGTAATCTTATGCACGTTTTGGCATATAAAATGCTTGTTTCCTTCTGGATTTATTTTGCATGTAGATTGCTGTTTAGTTTCTTTTGTTCAGAGTTTTTCTTTTGGGACCGTGTACAATAATGTGTGACGTGGGCAGGAACTTGGACCTCATGCTACATTGATATTATATATGAATATAAAAACATGTTTTCCCTATGGAGAAAGTTTTAAGTTATATATCGCCTGTACACTTTGGGCTGCCTTTTAGATCCAACTGTCCACTGTTTAAGATAACAATATTAAATACAACATATTAATGATGAAGAAATATGCGGATGATATAATAAAGATTCTTAATAAATCTTATTACCTTTACAACACACCTGTGGCCAGTGTGTAATCGTGTATAGATGTGGTAAATGTCTATTTGTTTATTTCTGTTTTATTTTTTTGTCATGCTAGAAAAAGTCCAGAAAAAGTACAAATAACTCCTTGAACTCACTACGGCTCGCTGAGCACTAGGTGGCGGAGTTACAGCAACTCAGAGAGTCCGGGGTCTCCTCAGAGAGGGTTCGAGCAGTTGTGTGTGGAAGCAGCAGATCTCCGTGGATCTGTGACCCGCTGTTGTGTCTTTAAGGCTGGAAGACGCTCAATCTTCTAGACTTGTTCAGACTTGCTGTCCTCGCTTTTCTCTGCAGCCCCGTCGCAGGAGCGCTGCAGCAGTGACTGCTGCTCTAACCCGCTCGTAAACCTGCTCTTGAATCCTCCTCTTTCTTCCTGGATGGAGTCAGCAGCCACCTCTCTGGGTGTGCTGCATCTGCTCCTGAATCCTTTCCAGCACTTCCTGCATCTTCCTCAACTGCAAAAAGGACAAAAGTGAAAACGCAAACCTCCAGCTGTAGGTGAGCCAGGCAGTAAAGAAACGCACCTCTTCGTCTTTTTCATAGATCAGCCTTTCCCTCTCATCAGTGGTGGCCAGTGGCAGAGGAAAATCCACCTCGCTGCCATCTTGATGCTTCTCAAGCAAACTAGGAGCATAATCACACCCCGGCATCAGTCCAGCGTTCTCTCAGCGGAACAAGCGAGCGTCCTGACCCCTCCGACCTGCGTTTTTTGTCCTGCACGACCATCTGCGTCATTTTGTGGATGCACTCGGCTCGGTAGTTCTCATAATGCGTCTCCTGGGTCACGTCCTTCAGGTCCTGCATGTGCGTCCTCACCAGCATGTTCCTCAGCAGCAAGAAGTCCGAGTGAACCGGATCCTCCACTGACAACAACAGCAACAGCAACAGCAACAACAACAGCAACAACAACGTGTGAATTCATGAAAATACACCCGGTTCCAGCCTCTGCAAGCCTACCTTCTACCACGCCCCAGGGGTAGGAGCGACCCCTGACCTTTCGTCCTTTACTCTCCACCTGGACGTTACTCCCAATGACTGCAAACGGGATACTGTTCTGCAGAGAGAAGGAGAGAAAATGACAACCATTCGTGGAGAAAGAGACAAGGGGACGCGTTAAAGCTTCGGAGAAGATCCGGACGGCCCACCTTCAGTATCTGGTCCTGTCTCTTAAAATCTTCTTCTTCATCGGAATCGCACTCTGGAAATTGGTAGATGTTGATCCCAAACTGCTTGATTTCCTGTTTGATCTGAGGGAGACAACCACGTCCATGCGATTACACCACACCATAACCAAGAGGGCGGGGTTTGGTGGTCATTTTACTTCCGTTTCTACCTTCTGCTTCTTCCTGCACACCTCTGCGGGGGTCAGGCAGTCGGCTTTGGCCAAAACAGGAACTATGTTGACTTTTTCGTGCAGGGCCTTCATACACTCCACGTCCAGAGGTCGGAGACTGCAACACACAGAAGGCGTGTGAACCCCGTGACCTTTCCCTGCTGCGGGGGGCAACCAGGTGGGCTCAGGTTGCAGGTTTCAGCCTACCCGTGGCTGAACGGGGAGATGAAGTACAGGCAGCAGTGGACTCGGTTGTCCTGGATGTTCCTCCGGTTCAGGCCGCTCTCGTCTCTGAAGTACTGCTCAAACTGCTGGTCGATGTAGTCCTCCAGGTGTTGCCAGCTGATGGACGAACGTCAGGTCTTTGTGAGTGAAAAAAACCAGGCTGAAGCATCCCCCGTCCGCGGGACAAGCGGGCCGGCCCACCATTTGGTGTTGTCGACTGCGTCCCCGAAGCCCGGCGTGTCTATGATGGTGAGCCTCAGTTTGATCCCTTTCTCCTCGATGCCGACTGTGTGTCTGACGATGTCCACAGTTTGGTCGATTCGTTCTAAAATAAATAAATAAACAACAAGGAATGACCAGACCGCATATTTATCAATAATATATTTGTCCCTTTGTTGAAACTCGTCCTCTCACCTTGTGCGCTGGCAACTTTCCTGTCTTTGTAGAGGTCGGTGAGGAACAAGCTTTTGATTAAAGTTGACTTGCCGAGTCCAGACTCTCCTACGCAGAGAAAGACAGAGACAAAAACAAGCTAAAGTGGTAAAAAAATCTACAATTTCTACTGCCGTGTTGATGTTTTTTAGAATATGGAAGATTCTCCTCGTCGATATCAGGTTGAGTTATAATAAAATGGATAAATCTGGTCAGAAAACAGGACTAACCCGCCACCATGAGCGTAAACGTGAACCCTTTCTTCACCGTCTTTCTGTGAACTTGGTTCGGCAGGGTGGCAAAACCCACATATTCTTTATCCTGGTCCTGCGGGAAAGTCAGATATCCAAAAACAGTTCAAGACTTTTGCATTTTTAATTTTTTTTTACATGAATTTGCACGGACTCACCTCCGGAGAATCGTAGGGATCGAAGCGACACCAGGGGCTTTGAGGACGCGAGGTGGGGCTGGACGGCCGCTCCACGGACGCCTGGGAGACCAGCTGCATCAGCGCTCTGGGAGGGACTGTTGGGGAACCGGCAGGCTGGCCAGGGAGGTGGCGGGGCAGCGAGGAGGTCCTGGAAGGACTGGGAATTCTCCCGTTGAGCGCCGGCATGGCTCTGTCTGACACTCGGTCCCCACATGTCTGGTGATCCTGAGAAAAGGGAGGCAGATCCCTCATGGCGTAGGGAAACTGGGTGTCCTCCTGGTCCTTAATGGAGAGACTGGACACCTACGAAGCAGCAGGGATACACCCAGCTTTAGATTGACTGATCAAGCATCAAATTCAGGTATGTGACGGGTTTATACACATGCTATTGACAAAACCTCAAACAATAAAACTACTACGTGGCTCCCATCATTCAGGGTAGGTGACACCCGACCATGGAGGTATAATAACAACAAAGTGAATGACTGGTTTCCTCCATTCAGGCCTTGTGTTTTTAACCGACCTGTGATGGTTGGTGTCATCTGGGATCCCATTAAATCATTACAGAGGTCTTCATCCATCTGTCCACGAGGCAACGGGAGAGCCTGTGGTGGCTACTGAGGACCACAGCCAAAGCTGGCGCTAATCAGCCTGAAGGAAAACCACTGAATTCTACTTATAATATGATACTGGTTTAAACCACATAAGAGTTCCCATGGACCAGGAGGTAAAATCCCGTGGACCGAGTGGCTTTACAGGACACTGGTGTCTTCGTTTTCTCAGTGTCCCATTGACCCCAATCTGAAGACAGAAGAGCGGCAGGTCTGGGACAACGCTGATCGCCAGGGTTCATCTGGTCTTCCTGTCATCCTGCATTACCCACAAGGCCTCGCCGCAGGCTTAACACAGCTTCTAATGCTGTGGCAGTGGGAGGATTTAAGAATTAACTGCTAAGACCTACACACACACACACACACACACACACACACACACAAACACAACTAGGCTAGTCTCACCAAGCTATAAACATTAGCATTAAAGACAACCATTGTGTCCTACCTCCATCTGTGAGAAAGACGCAGCTTTTTTTCAGCAAAGCAAATAAGAAAACACAAATGCGGAAATATTTAATGGCAGTAAAAGAAATTAAAGATCTGTGTTATCATCAAGACCAGATTAACTTATGTTAATAATACTGAATAATAGGCAGTAAAACTGATAATGCGCACACTTGTTTTTAAAAGATAGGGGTCATGATGAAAACCAATAAAAAAAAAAACACCTAACTGCTGCTGCTAACGGCTGAATATCACAGTTGTTCAGGAATTTAATTTCGGAAAAGTACTTTAGTAACAGCAACAAACCGTATTGAAATGAAGGTATTCTGGCTGTTTTTACCTTTCTTATTGTTGCGGAATCTGACGGGAGAGGACATGTGCTCCATGCTCGATTGCCTCGCCAAAGACACAAATAAAACGGACGTGCGAGCAAGAAAAGGTGTGTGGGTCAACCCTTAAGAGTGTGTGTGTGTCAGTGGGTGGGTGGGTGTGTGTGTGTGTACAGGAATTACACTAAGCATGGCTGGAGGCCTCCCCAGTCTGTGACGTTGCGTAAGAACAAAACAAACATTAATACTGTGCAGTTACTTTGTCCCAGTGCAACCCCAGCTGTGATGAATACTAATTCTATTATTGATGCCGCTTTTTTTTTTTAACAACAATACTAATAATACTAATTCTGCAAATATTATTACCGCATTGCTAATTTGGGCTTTCTTGTCGCCTCCCGGCCACCGTATTTCATGACGCGTTCGTTGGCGTTGTAAGGTAAGACTCTCAGGTGAGGTAAGACACTCAACAAACTTAATCTTGCGTCTTTAAAAAAGTATAAACACGCACAAATAAAAAGTAGGTATTCCTTCTAATTTGGAAAAAAGATGTGAATTGTGTAGATAGAAAGTTTATGCCCATCCGTACTCAGTTAGGCTAATGCTAATCCCTAGCAGCCATAAACATCGAGATGTCAATAATGGCTCCTTTTAAATTGCATGAATTTAACACTCAAGTAGGACAGATGTTTATTAAAGTGTGTTAAATGGCCAGTCATTGCATCTCGGCTGACACAACTTGACACATTATTTCACATTTTAGGTAAGTGTCCTAGTTGATGCCATGTTGTTCGTGGCCGCAGCCTAGTAGTTCGGATATGGTTTCTACTGAAATGTAACATAAAGTGCAGCGTGTTTCACAGCTTTTTGACCAACCTATCACTTGATCAAACACTTAGTTATCACAGTCTGTCATCTTTGAAACACAGGAAATCGTTGAGGTTGAGGTGTCAGAAAAGGCTGGTTTTAAAGATGGACGTCGCACAACTCCCACAGTCAACCATTCCCCCGTGGAGGTACAGTCCATCCTTTTTTTAGTTGTGGTCCAGTTTTAGTTGATATAGTAACAATACTAGCTCGCAGAGCAGTGCGTAAGGAAAAAAAGGCACAAGTGTCTGGATGATTTGCTCTCTTCCCTCCAGAAACTGGCTTGGAGAGATCAGAGTACAGAGCTGTCCTCTGTGCTTCGGTCCCACTGCACACTGCACGCCCTTCTGAGGCCATTGGATGGGCTGCACAGAGCCTGGGCCATCTCTTTTTGAGGTTGGTGTGAGATTTTTCCCCTTCGGTTAGTTTCATCCTTGTCTGATCGGCAACATGTCTCCTCTTTGTCCTCTTTGTCCGTGTGATTGTTTTCAGACCCCGTCCCACGACTGTCCTGGGGATGCTGCTGTCCTAGATGGGATTCGGGTGTGTGGCATCGATCCTCGGTTTGACTGAGATGACTGGGGCCTTCGCCGTTGTCCGAACATTGTCTCTGTGGCTGCGTTTGTCCCGGTGACCCAGAGGGTTTGTCCTGATTGTAGATGTGTTCTTGGTGATTCTGCCAGAAGTTTTTACGAAGCTGCTCTAGCTCAGAGAGCAGAGACAGCCCGATGTCCAAGTGCATTCGGAGGTTGTCCAGATACTCCTCCAGCTTAGAAAAGGGTGGCCTGAAAGGGTCAAGAGAACGAGACACTGTCTCATTAATTTATTGTATGAATAACTAGGATTACTAAGCTCAATATGGCGGCCGTGGTGGATATTTTTGCACAAACATAGAAGTTCCGTCCCACCGTTTTTCAGCCTCCATGTCACAGCAACGGACAGCCAACGGCAGAAAGGCAGAGGGACAGTCTGGGGTGTGGTACTGCTGCAGGAATCTGGCCACATTTAGGCTAAAGTCATTTGCTCGTGGAAGGTCGTCCGGGTCGGCGCTCACCCGGCCAATTATCTTTAAAAAGAGAGAGTTATATGCGACGAGACGTTGAAAAGATGAATCCACAGTCGTCCATCGGCCCTGGGTCTTACCTCACATATCATGATACCAAAGGAAAAGATGTCCACCTTTTCATCGTAACTTTTCCCTGCAAGGTGGAGGGCATGTGAGCAGCATTTTTAGTGTCAACCATCCTTGTTACAGAGCAGATTTTGAGTCACTTGCCATGTATCATCTCCGGCGCCATCCAGTAGGGGTTTCCTACGACCGTGTACCGCTTCCTGCGGTCAGGTTTGCGGAGTTCTGACAGTGGTCCTTTCGCCGGGCGTTCCAGAGAAGACGCTTTGCCCTTGTTCTTGTCCTCCATCACCAGCCTGGCCAGTCCAAAGTCAGCCACCACCACAGACTGGTTCTGACCAAAGCACAGCAAAAGGTTAACGAGGCCTGGGTGGATCCTTATGATCTATGGATAAAACAACTTTATTACCTCTCTGACTAGACAGTTGTGTGAGTTTAGATCTCGATGGATGACATTCATGGAGTGCAGATAGGCCTTACAAAGAGAGGATTTATAAAAATTCAGGAATATATGCATCATATGCATTGCTTTGCATTCGTGCCAGGGGCTCACCATTCCAGCCGCGATGTCTTTGGCGTAACCCACTCTTATTTTCCAAGGAAAATCCTTGTCCTGCAAGGTTGGAGGTCATCTCTGTGATTACATTGTCCGACAATATTGTCAAAAGACGTCTGGGTGAAATTTAGCTTACCATTTTTTCAATTTTGTCTCTGAGGGTTCCTCCCTGAATGTATTCTGACACAAAGTTTATTCTTTTGTCTTTGTAAAACAGCCCAATGAACTTCAGAACATTGGGGTGGTCCAGGCAACGCATTACCTTCACCTGCACCGATGAACAGGGTGTGTTTTGTAATCTGTTGCTTAGCAACATCGGTGAAAGCAAAGTAAAGCCGCATACCTCCTTTAGGAAGGTCTTCTGTGTTTCTTCATCAAACCTTACCAGTTCTTTCATCACCATCACCTCCCCAGTCTCCTGGTGTGTTACCTGGAGCAGGTCAGTAACAATGAAGGTTATAATCCCTCCAGACATCTTTTATTCCTAGAGGTAGTAGGTGTTGTACCTTGACAGCTTGTCCAAAGAAGCCCTTTCCCAGAACCTCTCCGTGGATGAGGTCTGAAGGTCTGAAGATGCGGTGAGTTCTCTCCCCAGAGTCCACGCGAAGAGATTCTGATCGAACCATCTCTCTCTTCTGAGATATCAGCGACAGCAGCGCCGGGAGACAGCGGACACTTGTCGATGCTGGCAGCTGCGCCTGGCGAACGCAAGTAAGTCAGCAGACGGTAGCTGTAGATGACTGTGAGGAAAACACAGCCTGCGCCTACGTGATGTGTCTGGATCGCACTCCCAGGCTTCCTCTGCACTGTGTGGGCAAGGGGCTGATCCTGAGGGCCTCGTTCTCCTGTTCTGAATGGGGCTCTTCCTCCAGACTCGGGAGTTTGTGGGTTGAACCGAGCTTCTCTGGTTCGTCTGTGGAACTGCAGTGGTGGAGGGGAGGGCTGGAGCCAGGGAGGTCGTCGGGAGACTGGGGGTTGTGCTCAATGGTCAGCTGCAGGGGTTTGGTTGTGTCCTGGATCACACAGGTAATCTGGAGGGAAAGTTATGGCCTCATATTGGTCCTTCTGGAGTCAGATCTACTTGTTGCACCATCCCAGAGTCCTACCTCTTCAGCTGCAATGTTCCTGACAGGAATACCATTGACTTCCAGTATCCGGTCCCCAACGTGCATGGAAAGAAGCGCGTCGCCACTGAGGACGGCCGGGTCCAACCTGCGAGACCATTTAAAGCTCAGCATCCATGGGCGTAAATCTGCAGTGTGTCTGGCGCTCAGAAATCACCCCGTGACCCTGACGAGCGGACCCGTCTCCTGGCCGAGGTCGGTGGCTGTCGTCAGGCCCCGTCGGCCCCCTGCACAGGGAGTGAAGGACACCAGCGCCACCATGTGCGGACTCTTGGTGGCTGGAGAATCCGAGCGTGAAGAAGACGCTACACCCTGAGACAGGCAGCTGCCACTGGAGACGAGAGATCAGAGTAAGGAAAATTCAGGCTTTTTCTGTTTCACAGCTTCTTAGGAGGAACTCGGGAATTTTGAACCTACCAGTATAGCTTGGTGTGCTCAACCAGTATGTAGCTATCTCCGTCTCCAATGAACATTTCACAGCGCATGCAGGTGAAACATTCTGGGTGGTACTTTTGCTCTCCAGCAACCTGTTTCATAAAAGGACGCCCTGAGCTGTAACTTGAGCTTTGTCATACGTGAATGCCGTTTTTGCTTCAAGAGCACCAGTATTCTAACAAGGCCTTGTAGTGGTCGGGATGTTTTGAAAGGATTTCCTGAGATATAAGAGTTGGAAAAAATGAGCATTTTCTTTCACCCCACGCGGAAACGCGAAGGCAGGAAGGCTTTGAGGGCTTGAATAATGGCACAGCATCCTGAGATCTGGAGCAGTATTTAATTCTGGGCCGGCTAATTTCCATTTTATGTAATGTAGTTGTTTGCTGACGCTCTCTTGTCGGTTGGAACAAATGTTGACTTTGAAGGATCGATTGGAAAGCTATTTTTAAACTGTCTCACCAGCTATTGATCGCTGTGTTGACTGATTTTGTTGGCCGAGCGCAGAAAACGCTCAGAATATTGTTAGCTTTGGTGGCTGGCCATGAAATTTCCTCTTATGAAGTGTTGAAAAGCCCCTTCTGGCCCATGCAGGGTTTAGCGTGGCACTGTCAATTGACATATTCCCCCCTAATTGACATTGTGCTTCAGCCTGCTAAAATCAACAAACATAATTATTTAATGGCATTTGGACGGCATTTTTGCTAATGGTTACCATTACGAGTCCAGTGGTGATGGTTTCCTTGCAACCATGGCAGTGTTCCCCAAAACGGGCCCAGTAGTGCTTCTTGCAGTACAGCTGCCCCTCTCTTTCAAAGTACCAGTGAGACAGGATACAGCTACATTCACAGCACCTGAAGCGCAGAGGGAAGCGGGGTCAAAGGTCAGGGCTAGACAATGAGACCAGAAGGTGCAGATTTAAATGTAGGCTGTAAAACAATACACGCCGCAGAAGTGTGTTACAGTAACGTGAGCTGAATGTACACGCGACACTTCTGAGGAGATGGTTAAACACAGGATCGGGTTGAACGCAACCGGGTCAGTGGTGCTTCAGAACCCGATCTTCCTCAGCACGGCCTCCGCCATCGATATCGCTTTGTGATATCTTTGTGAGCTACTGATGTCGTCCTCAGAATCTCCCTGACCCAGACACCAAGGGTCGAGCAGCCACGCTCAAGGTCTGCATGATGGAACAAAAATTCTTGCATTTCCACACACACACTTCTTGTTTCCTCAATTCTATTGTATTTTACTTTCAGTGCTTCAAAATTATAAGTCCGGTTCCTATTTAGCGTAGAGTAAAACCTGTATTCAAGTGAAAAGCCACTTCCTTATCTCCAGCCAGAGTGGGCGGTGACTTCCGGATGGTCCAGCTCCATGTTTTTCCCCAGCTGGTAAAGGCACGGGAGAAAATGTGGCCCTGCTATTGTGACTGAGAGGGGAAAAAACTCCATGTTCTGGACTGAATTAGGTTTGTAGGGAATTTTTTTTTTTGTTTTTTGCTTTTGTCACACAAGATAGTTATGTCTAACTCAATAATTTATAGGTAATTGGGTTAAATCACCACGTTCTCGGAGGAGGTCGTTGCTGCAGCTCCTGTTTAGTGTCACTTAAGTCGCGTAAACACACTTAGTGACAGGAAATTTTGTCTCTGCGGCTGCTGGGATGTTGTAGAAAAGGCTGCAGGGTCCATTAGAATTCCTCAGAGGAAATAATAATGAAAACATCAAACAGCTGATTTATTTTCGACCTGCTGTCTGTGTTATTGTGCCACTAGCGATGGAGGTGGAACTCTAAGGCAACTGCAATTACGGCTAAACATCTGGACATGAAAATCATCTGGCTCCAATCCAAAGAGTGTGTTATGGTTACTGGGCTCTTTCTATATCTGACTCTCACACCCCTCTTGAAGGATCATCCGCTCCACAGACATGTCAGATCGGCGGTTTGGAGTGAAATTGTCTTCTCACGCCACCGTTTTCCGCTGTTTTCTGCCAAACTCTCTGATAAACTCAGTCCTTTCCAAGGACACATGTTTTTAATGGGTTTGGTCCCACGGGAACGTGGTCCCAGTGGGTTTATGTCAGTTGAAGCGTGACGGTTGATCAGTTTTTCTGTTTTTCTCGCATTCCTGGACAAGGGGTGCCGCCTGTTTGTGGGTTAGCCTGTAGAAGAGGCTCAGTCATGCTGCTGTCAGCAGTTTGAGGAAGTTGCAAACAGTTGACTCTAAAACACCTTCTTCTGTGAACAAACATGCCACAAACGGTTGCCCTTACCGTCCCTTCATCCCCCGGCGAAACCTCTGGTCCCGTCGTGACATGCTGGCGCCCGGGTTCACTGGCAGATGAGCAGAGATCCACCCAGTTGGAGAGAGGACTTCAGCTGCATCTGTTCGCTCGCAGAGCCGACGTGCATTCCGCTCTGAGTGCAAGCAGGCGTTTCTCTTTTTCTCTTCATGTGCTGAGGGGCTTCCTGTGTATTCAGTTTCTCTCTCTCGTGTGTGTGTGCGTGTGTGTGTGAGATACCTCGTTGAGAGAAAACTTTGACCCTCTGACTCCAGACCAAGGCGCCCCCTGCTGGCCGTTAGGAAGGGCTCTGTCACATCTTTCCTGTTACTTTAACCGCCTGGACACATTTACGCTCCCCTGCAGAGGTTTTCTGAGCTCAGTGGTGTTTTTAAGTGTTAAAACACTTTTGAGACGAGCCTTGTTCATGCCATCACATACGTAATCTCTTTATGAACGCTCCAGTTACCAGCAGCTAAGCCGCCTATTCATCGCACACAACAAACAAAGGAGGCCTCGTTTAAAGCTGGAGAAGACACCTAAAACTTAGGTTGTCTTCTGCTACCAGATTCCATCTCCATATTCCATCTCAACACATCTAAGCCAGCAGATTCTCCATTGTTTTCCTACCGCGTGTTATAAATACAGGAGTTATTCATTTTTTGTCGCTTTAAATAAGGAAGGCGTTTTTGTTGATGGCAACTTCTTTATTTCAGAGAGCATTGTCTCGATGAATACAAAAGTGCATCATTTCCTTTATCACCCATAAACACAGATGTTTGAAACACATGTTGATCAGAACACAACAGAGACGAGTTAAAGTTCAGTTGCATTTGAGGAAAATGTAGAAACCAAAGCACTTTTCTTGATTGTACTGGTAAAAGTCACACCCTCAACATCCAAGTCAAATATTTAATAGAAATGCATTGAGTTTTCTTTTTATGCCTCAATAGCTTAATTTATAAAGACTAAAAAACAAACATTTTCCAAGAGACAAGGATAAAAAAAAATTCAAAAGCACATTTATTTATGATCATGACCTTCAATCGCACTACCCGATGTTTAATTTGGATAAGTTCTTAAGCAAAAAACAAAAACATAAGCGTTAAATTTATTACATATATTTGAACAAATGCATCTTTGGAATAATAGAAAACAAATACACGTTAAATAAAAGTTAACAACAATAATAATGAAATTCAGCTTTTATAAAACGGTGCTTTTAAATTTGTTAAATGTGGCGGAAATGTGTCACAAGTGTTAACGTTTACAGGCCGCCGGGCCCCGACTGGTGATGGCGCTCAGGCCTGAGCACAGTTAGAATAAACAGACTGCTCAAATCAGAGAACCGGCCACCTAAATGGTGCCACACAGATCTCACTCGTGAAGACTCTTTATTGTGGTTAGCCTGAAACAGCACCTGTCGTTGTCTTTGTAGGATCTGCTTAAGCCAAAAGGAAATAGTACCACAAACCTTACGCTGTATGAATGTTGAAACAACTAGACCCAAAAAAGTGAGGCTTTGCATAAATGTAGTGTTTTCATGCACATAGGTCTAAAAGAGCTATTTTTTTTAAAAAAAAGCATCCACAAAAATAATGATTGCATGGCTGTTTTTTAAAAATAAGTAGTCTTTTCTTGCAGGATCTTCATGTTGATCTTCAAAAGGTTCAGGTATGAAATTTATATGGAATGTGCTGAAGGCTTAACTACAATGATTATAAGACATTTTTACCTTGCAATAGCACCACTTCTTTTTTTTTTTTTTTTTTTAAATCAATGAGGTCGCTTCCTTTCTGTTGGTTTTTACTTCCTTCTCCGGCCACAGTATTTACCCTGACAGCCCACACCTTGTGACAAGACAGGGAAGGTTATTCTTATGATACTAAAGATGTTGCATGATACTTGTTCTGTTGTCAAGTAGTAATTACCTCTGTTGCCTCCAGGTCCCAGTATAGCCTGGAGTGCTGCATATTTGGCTGCCTTCTGTGCTGTGGCTGAGGAACACACATAAAAAAAAAAAACGTATTCTGACACTGGGGCTGGTAGACAATTTACCATAGAAATCCGTGTTTTAAATTTCTCTGCATTAATTGTTGCTACATTATGAAATAAATTGCATGCTTATGCAAAGTTACTTACATTTCTGTCCATCTCCTGTAAGCCCTAAAAAAAGTTTTATTTTAGTATTTTGAAATGAAAAATAATGGTAAATTTCTTCCATTTTAAAAAGTGCGGATAAGAATAGCATTTTTAAAAGTGTAGTAATGATGTCTTGCCTGGGTAAAGCCCCCC
>CAAE01007668.1:0-11533 GCA_000180735.1 Tetraodon nigroviridis | reverse complement strand
TCGCCGTGTGCCTCCCGGGGCAGGTGGTTTTTAAACTGTTGTCTCAACTCAGGCGCCGCTGGAGAAATGAAAACCGATTTGGAGCCGGTCGCTCGGTTAGCTGTTAAAAAGACGGAAGCTTGTCCAGGCGGCGCTAACGAGACCTGACCACACGTCTTCATCAGAAGTTCTGCTAGCGATTAGTTAGCCGGCAGTGCTAGTGCAACGTGTGCTGCACCAATATGGGATAACTAAGACGGTTTATTATAACGTCTCTTTGATGTTATAAGAGTTAGCTTTGATGTGTCGCACGAGCTAGGTGAGAAGTTCAACTGCAGGAACAGGGTTCTGAGCTGCTGCGGAGTCACCCAAACAGAATGCCTCTTGTAGGTGAGCCCAGTCGTGCACGCCGCCGCCAGAATTTCACGCATGAGCTGCCAGACAGACGGAGTGTTGTCACACTTCCAGAGCAGCGGCGGCGGTTTGTCAAGCTAACATCAGGCCCGGGTCCCCCAGGGCGCTCGCTCCGAAGCCAGTGGGTGCCTCCGTGAGGCCCTTTGTTCCTGCTGCAATAATTAACCCTCAGACAGGGATAAAACCGCCGCAGAGGAAGAATTCCCGTAATGGTCCGTGAAGCGGCGCCGCCATTAAGGCCGCCGCTGACTGATGTCTGACTGCTTCCCTGAGCGCTCGCAGAAACCTAGCGCTCTTGGAGAAGAATATCAATTAGCGAGCGTACAGTAGCCGGGCGAGAGCGTCGGAGACAAGGTCACCGCTCAGGAGCCAGGTGTTTTCAAGTGTGCGGGATCTGTCCTGGAATTTCAATGAGCCTCGCTCCAGGGTCTCCCGCCACACACCGGCTAGCATTCCTGTTCCAAACCCGCGGCGCTCATTATGCACAAACACGCCCTCGCTGCTCGCCGCCGCGCTCCCAATGCCTCACCTCTTCTGGTTTCTTCCATTTAGTCGCCCGGTTCTTTGTGGCGGCAGCGCCGCTGTTAGCCGGCTCTCCGCGCCCACGCACCCTCTATTCGACGGCGGCGTGTTTATCCAGTCACAACGCTCCTGCGGCTGAGCGAGGGATTCAGCTGGGAGGTGGCGGAGGGAGATTCAGACGGAGGGATGGACGGTACCGACGGCTGGTGTTGGCACCAGTTTGACCACAGGGACGTTCCATGCTAGCCTAGCTTAGCATAGGCGTCAGACGGGGGCGGAAGTGGGGTTTGGCTGAGCCCAGGACGACGCAGTAACGCAGCGGCGTGTGCGGACTGTTGCAGGCATCCTGCTGGAGCGCGTCTTCGACTACAGCGAGTACTGGGAGGTGGCCAGAGGCTGGTACGCGCCCTTCGACTGCACGGCAACCATGAAGTCCGGCAACGCCGACCGTCTACGAGAACGAGATCCCCGGGGGGCAGTACACCAACCTGCACTTCCAGGTAGCCCCGCCCAGCGCCGCAGCGGCTGATGCGGGCGCAGCCGTTCTGTCCTGGAAAACGCTTCTGTTTTTTCCCCACAGGCTCACAGCATGGGCCTGGGAAACAAGTTCAAGGAGGTGAAGAAGGCCTACGTGGAGGCCAACAAGCTACTGGGAGACCTGATTAAGGTGAGGGATGGAGGGATGGAGGGATGGAGGGGAGAAGAGAGAAGCTTCTTCTCTGCTTCCTCTCCTCTTCCCACTTTTCTCCCTTTCCAAGCAGGTTCCTCCTGCAGGTTTCAGTTGGAGAGACTAAAACCCACAGCTGCGTTCTCTGCCTTCCTTCTGCCGTTCATCCTTCATTCATTCTCTCGTTTCTCTGCCTCCATTATTCACCAGCAGGCTGTAATTATTTAACCCAGCTTTGCATCAAGCTGCTGTCTCGTTTCTGTCGACACCTTTCCTGCATTTTTTATTCCCCCCGCGGATTCCTCGCCACTCCTTCCTCTTTCAGCTCCTCTTTTTTATGCCCTTCGCTTTTCTTCCACTCTCTCTTGACTTTCTGACAGAACACACACAAATTAATTAGCTGTCGGTTAGCTCGGCGCAGTGTGTCGCTCAGCCCGTTAGCTTGTGGATAAAAAGGCGTGTGCAGACGCACTCGTCCGTGGAGAAAACAAAACAAACGCTGGGGAGCATCAGCGTGAGGGCGTCCCGCTAAGGAGGCGGCCGACTTAAGCTGTTAATCCCTTTAAAAGGAAATCAGCATCTGATAAACATTTGACTGGTGAAGCGACAGAAGGCCTGGACAGAAACGAAAGGCTGGTTAGCGATGGAGGAGTCCGTCCTGCAGCGCTCCAGATGGGCTCCAGAGGTTCTTGTGTCCCACCTTCACCAAACCTCGTGTTGTTAGCGTGGACGCTAGGCGGCTGCCGCGGCGGCCATGACGGCTGATGAGATGGCCGATGGCAGCTTTCGGCTAAAAGCCGCCAGCTACGCTAGCAGCGTAGCAGCCGAGGGCAGCTGCCGACAGGGCTCTGCTAATCTGCTGCTGAAAGCTGTACCGGTCCTCATGTGGAAGCATCTCCCTCCTCCTCCTCGGCGGCGGCCTCCTCCTTCCATCCCTTTCCCCCCCCACGACCCGTTCCTGTCGTCCTCTCCTGTCATCTGATGAGGCTCCAACCTCTCCGCGCTCCTCCGGAGTCTGTCGCTTCCTCTCTCCCTTCTCTCCTCTCCCTGACAGGTTCTATTCTTCACGCCGCTCCCGCTGCGGTATTCCGTGCGCGTGTGTCTCATGCATGTGCACGCGGGCTTCTGCCGTGAGAAGACGAGTCTGACCTGCCTAGCGCCAGTTTGGAGGTTTTTCCTCCCTGGTTTTTACCCTTTGACCTTTGCTAATGCTAACAGCTGTCCCATCGATCGGTGTGGAACAATAAAGCTTGGTGGTTGTGTTTGACTCCGCTTATCAGCGTTATGCTAATGGAGGCCATTATTAGCATGGTGGTGTGCTGTTACTGTTAGGAGTTCAAACGATGCTTCCGTCCTCCTCTTCCTCCCTCTTCATCCTGAGACCCGGGAACCTTTTCAAGCTAAAGCATGAAAACCACCGTCATCATCGTCCTCTTCCTCCTCGGCTGAGCGCTCTTGCCTCCGTCTCCCAGGTGACGCCGTCCTCAAAGATCGTGGGCGACCTGGCCCAGTTCATGGTGCAGAACAACCTGAGCAGAGCGTAGGTGGAGGAGCAGGCCGACGAGCTCTCCTTCCCCCAGTCCGTGGTGGAGTTCCTGCAGGGCTACATCGGCATCCCCCACGGAGGCTTCCCGGAGCCGCTCAGGTCCAAGGTACCGGTTCTGGTGTGTGTGTGTGTGTGTGTGTGTGTGGAAAAGCTCAGCTTCGGCCCACCCTGCTTCGTCCGTGGTCTGACCAGCAGCCCTGGCCCGGCTCAGCCCGGCCCGGTTTGGCCTGGTTTGGCCCGCCAGCGTGCTGCTGCTGCTGGAGACCAGGTGGTAATTGAGATGTTTCCTCAAGCCCCACGAGGACAAAGACAGACGGCGTGAATAACAAAGAGCAGCAGCGTTAGTGTGTGTGTGTGTGTGTGTGTGTGTGTGTGTGTGTGTGTGTGTGTGTGTGCGTGCGTGCGTGTGTGCGTGCGTGCGTGCGTGCAGGCGCGGCAGAAAGCAGGAACCTTGAAGCAATAGTTGTTTTTCCTCCGTTAGCTGCTCACACACTCTTCCTCCCTGACTGCGAGCGGCTCTTAATGTGGAAGACGTTCTCAGAGGAGACCATGTTAATGAGCAGCCATCTTTTGAAGTGTCTCACACACACACAAACACAAACACACTCACACTCACAATTGAGTCAGCTGGCTTTCGACTGTTAGCTGTGTGACTAATGGCGCCGCAGCAGGCCCATTTGTCAGGAGACCTCAACAAACCACCGTGCACGTGGGACCGAGGCTGCCCGCGGGACCTCCGGCGGAGCACGCTCGCTACCTGGCTGCTTCTTCCTTCCAGGTGCTGAAGAGCCTCCCCAGGATAGAGGGCCGCCCCGGCGCCTCGCTGCCCCCCCTGGACTTCAAGGCCCTAGAGGAGCAGCTCCGGGCCGCCCACGGCGACGACATCACCCCCGAGGATGTGATGTCGGCGGCCATGTACCCCAAGGTTTTCCAGGAATTCAAGGACTTCACCTGTAAGTGAGGGGGTGGGGTCAAGGGTGTCGGAGCGGGACAGGACAGCGCAACCGGCAGCGTCAGCAGGTGTGTTTGCTTTCCGCAGCCGCCTTCCGGACCGGTGGACTGTCTCAGCACCAGACTCTTCCTGGACGGACCCAAGATCGCCGAGGAGTTTGAGGTAAAGGCCGCCGCCCTCACACACCCCACCGTTCCCCCCCAAGGGGTGTGTGTGGCCTCTGGTAGCAGACGGCTAGCGTCTTCACCTGCCGCTAGGTAGGTAGGTAGATTGTGGGGAGAACTAGAACGCTGCTGTTGGAATAATCAATCACCTCAGCTGGAGGACGTCTTTTGGTGGCAATCTATGGAATCGGGTCCAGAAACGCCCCTGACGACCCCTAACATGGCAGCACAGATAGATTTGCTCCATTTTAAAACATTAAATCCATAATCATCATGTTGATGCTGTCGTTCTCCTCTGAGCGGAGAAGCTGTCAGCCTTCTCCTGATTTTCCGGCCTTTCCTCACCGTCGTCCGCTGCGGGTCTCCCCTCGGAGCTCCTCCTCCTCTGCCACACGGCTGCGGATTGATTGGAAATGCCAAGACTAATGGAATGCCGCTGCCCTCCGTTCCCACCTCCTCACTCATCCTGTCTTCTTCCCGTCTCAGGTGGAGCTGGAGAGGGGGAAGACCCTTCACATCAAGGCTCTGGCTCTGGGTGACCTGAACAAGGCCGGCCAGAGAGAGGTCTTCTTTGAGCTGAACGGGCAGCTGAGATCTGTGCTTGTTAAAGACACCGTGGCCATGAAGGTATGCAGAGGGAGGGAGGGAGGGAGGGAGGGATGAGAAGTCACTCGTCTCTCCCCAGACTCAGTCTGTAGTTAGCAAAGGCTTCAGGTTGGCTGGTAGAGAAGGCGGCTCCGCTGCCGAGGAGACGCCGTCAATGCTGAACGAGCAAAAACCTGCAGGGAAACGACGGAAAAAGGTTGAACATGACAGCTGACTCTGGTCTGCAGGAGATGAAGTTCCATCCCAAGGCTCAGAAGTCCATCAAGGGTCAGGTGGGAGCCCCGATGCCTGGAAAAGTCCTGGAGGTCAAGGTGCAGGTCGGAGCCAAGGTGAGTGGAGCTCCTCCTGCAGCCGCCCGCAGGCAGCGCTCCCGTTTGACGGCGGCCGTTCCCTCGCAGGTGGAGAAGGGCCAGCCGCTGTGCGTCCTCTCGGCCATGAAGATGGAGACGGTGGTCAACTCCCCCATGAGCGGCACGGTGAAGGCCGTCCACGTGGCGCCCGACGCCTCCCTGGAGGGAGACGACCTGATCCTGGAAATAGAGGAGTAGCGTACAGGAGGTGGAGGGGGGTGGAGTCCTGCTGGTTCCGGAGGTGGCAGTCTGATTCCAGAGGACGCTGGCGGCCATGTTGGCTTCTAGCTGTACATACTGAGCTCCATATCTAACCAACCTGAATGTGGGCGCTGCCTGACTGTGATCCCTCAGCCTCGTCTGCCAGGCGCTGAGCTCAGTCCGTCCCAGCGGCTTCCTGCGGTAACATTCCTTTCATCTCAGCCCTCGGTGTGTCAACTGGACCAGCTTGCTCCCTTAGCAGCGTGCGCGTCTCCTCATCAAGCCAAGCTAGCCACTAGAGCAGCGTCTGCGTCACAGAATCCAACACTCCCAGTTTGCCCAGTGTTGCCTGGAAAAGGGGCGTTTGAGGGTGCGGAGTTCAGCCTTAATCCTGCTTGAATGTTGAAGGGCGAATCGGTCCTCACGTGCACAGCAGAAGCGCAAAGACAAGTGTTACATTCGACTTCCCTGAATCCAGAGCTTTCCGGCCTCCTCTACACTATGCATCGCCTGGGCCTGCTGGAAAAAGGCCCTGTTGCACTGCTGCTTCTGAAATGTCCCACCTTGTCCCACCTTGTCCCTTTTCCCCTCTGAAACCCGTAAATGTCCCCCTGATGACGACCACTGAGCTCACGTAAAGCCAATCGGTGTTTCCAGCACTAACAACAGCCTCGCCACTGACTGACAAGTTAGGTTTTCCCACCGTCTGGGGGGAACCTGAAAGCATCTGAGAGCACAAAGGGATTTCATGGTGAAGCTAGTCTGAGTTTAGTTCATGGTTGTTCATTCTAAACTTGTCCTTTCTTAGACTAGAGATCCTCTGACTACATTTACAGTTTAAAGTGTTTGCTGAAGTCTATCGCACAAAAGTGGAACTACACATAAATGCACAGCTTGTTTTTCCTGTCGGCAACGAAATAAAAGGAACTAGTTGAGACTGCAGCAGCGCGTTGGTGCGTTCTGTCTCCGGGCTGGCGCGGCGCACACGGGCGCCCTCGCCGTGGATGTTTCCGCCTGCTCACACCGACGCTGTCCAGAGCGTGCACGCACATTAACGCACGACGGCGTCGGCCTCGCCCTGTGGTGCGTTTGGGTGGGGCTTCCTCCTGCTCCCTGCTGTCTGCCGGCCTCTTCGGCCTGATAAGGAGCGAAATAACCACCGAATCGACCGAGCTGTCGCTCAGCGGGTGTTATTGATGAGTATCAGGCGCCGTTTGGAGAGGAGACTGATCACGCCAGCAACAGGAGCCGTTTGACCTTCTGCAGCTCGTGCACGAGCCAGATGAAGATGAAACAAAGAAGGCGACAACTAGAAGCTTCAGGCACTGCCAACCAGGAACGGGGAACTAGCAGGAGCCTGATCAGATTCAATCACCGAGGCAATCATGGAACCAGCGGATGTTCTGACCCACTTGTCAGCTGACATGAGTGGCAGCTCTGATTAATATCTTCATCAAATCTGCATATGTGAATGGAGAAGAGAACAGTATGCATGCCGCCGCGCTGATTAGCATGTCCACGTGCCGAAACGCATGCAGACACCTTTATCTTTATTCGGAACGAGGTGCGGAGGCGGGACGAGGCCCAAACGTCTCTGTGGCCCAAAGTGGAGCAGGACTGAGCTCCCGTCTGACAGGATTCCTCATCAGACTACATAATAGACACATCTGCGTCTGAACGTTCCAGCGGGAAGCAGAAGTTTGGGTTTTCCCGGGTCTGCAGGGCAAAGACTGCGCTTTGGTTTGGAATCTCCGCTAAAAGCCTTTAATAGCTGCTGCTGTTATCTCGAAAGCCCTGCCAGAGTTCAAACCTCTCCGCTCCATCCAGCCTGTGTCTGCCAGCCGATGAAGACTTCTGTCAACTCCGGCGAACGCTGGTGAAGAGGCAGTGAAAGGTTGTCGGGTCGCGTGGCAGAATCTGTCTGGCCCCTCCACGAGGTTCCCGACGGGGCCACGGGGGCTCCGGCTTGTGTCGAGGTGAAACTTTTTTGCTCTAATCCCTTTGCTGCTGTTCGATAATCCCTTCACTGCTGGCTTTGCTGCTTTCTTTGCTGTAATCCTTCTGCCTGAATGAAAAGAAAAGACAAGGAAGCCAGGCTCCAGGGAGCCTCAGTCCGGATGGACGGCTCCAGGCTTCCCTGAAGAAGCTTCCAAAGAACCGCTTCCCGCTCCACAGGACCGTCATCTTGTTCCATACCTCCTGGAGAAGAGGCCCCGTTCCCTCTCCATCTCTGGGACGGCGGGATGCAGGGAGACGCCCGGACCAGGAAGAATGAACTAATAATAATGAAACGAGACGCTGCAAAGCTCCTCATTTCCCACTGGACAGAGCTCAGGAGCTCCGGCAGGGCCAGGTATTTGTCTGTCTGCTCCGGGTCGGGATCGGCTGCTGGACCGCCTCCACACCAGAGGCTTCCGCCCTCCTTCAGCGTGAATTAAAGTGAACGACTTTAAACTGTTCTGCAGAGTTGATAACGCTGATGAAACGCTTCGATTTACCACCGTCCTCCTGCTGCTGCGTCTGCGAGATCTTGTGATTTTTTCACTCTTATCTGCTGAAAATGACCTTTTTTGTCTTCAACTAGGGGTCACAGAACCAGAGTGTGTGTGTGTGTGTGTGTGTGTGTGTAGTTTAGGGCTCTGAGGATTAATCAATATTCCTTTCATATTTCTGGCCAAAGCCCTGAGACGGCTGTGCCAGTCAGCAGACAGCAAGGCCGTTGACCGGCTGTCAGAAGCAGCTTTTCCCAGCAGCCTGAAGCCTGGGAGAGGGCGCCCCCCTGTGGGGAGGCTTCGTGCTGCAGCTGCAGGGTCATTCTGCAGCGCGACTCCATCCCATTAGCTCTGGCTCTGGCTCAGGAGAGCCCTGATCCCGCTGCTTCCCCTCTGTGCCAAAGGAGATCAGCGCAGCTCCCAGCTGGACGACCGTGGCTAAGGGTCGACCGATGGACACGGAAGCAACCTCCAGAAACCCAGGCCGGAGCCACACCAGCGCCGTGGCAACCGAGGCGACCCAGCCAAGCAGAATCCATCCGGTTAGAGCGGGAGCAGGCGTGAGGCCCCATTCAGCCACCGGGATGGAAGGGACACTAAAGCTGCTGTAGCGCGCCAGTCTGGACCCCTTGGAGTCCCTGCAGCAGCTCGCCGTCACGGAGCCCCAGCGCAACATCTGAGCTCACCTGAACGCCTCATTCCTCATCCAGTTCCATCACACACAGGCTGATCATCCTGTGTGTGTGTGTGTGTGTGTGTGTGTGTGTGGGCTGATGCAGGCGGACAGCTTGCATCGGCGAGAGCAGCCACAAAGATGGAAAATAAGTCCACAGAGCAGGTGTGTTTGGCCGAGGCCCACAGAAGCAGATGGATGGGTGGATGGTTGGGTGATTGGATGGACGGATGGTTGGGTGATTGGATGGATGGATGGTTGGGTGATTGGATGGATGGATGGTTGGGTGATTGGATGGATGGCAGCACGAAAAACCCAAGCCAAAGCAGATCTGAGATCTGAGAGGGGAGAGAGGAGTGGACAGATGCCTGAACGACACACCTTTGGATGTCGGAAGTGTGTGTAGTAGTGTGTGTTTGTTTGTGTGTGTGTGTGTGTGTGTGTGAGAGAGAGAGAGTGACGGAGGCTGATGGATGATCCCGTCTGCACGAGCCAGAGGTGTACAAGGAGACGCTGGGTGAGGGGTGTGTCGGGTGGGGGGGGACATGGACGGGGCGACGTGATCAAGTTTGAGCGGGGACACGTCCCCCGGAGACAAAGACACGAGGAACAGAGAGGTGAGGAAACCTTGACTGATGGATGGAGAGAGGACAGCAGAGACTGAGGATGACAGGAAGGGTTGCTGCAGAGGTGGACGATGAAGAATCCCAGTGAAAGAGAAAAGTTTAACCTCCAACCCTGATTTTCCGACAACCTTGAAGAAGCGTCCTTCCGAGGACATCTCCACTAGAGGAGGAGAGGAGAGGCGAGGCGAGGCGAGGAGAGGTGAGGCGGTGAACGACAGAAGGTCATCTTTCAGGGCTGTTTGCTGTATTCAGAACGGACAGATCGTTCTTTTCCTCTGATGGAACAAACCTTCGATCCATCCTCTGCCCTTCGCAGAAGGAACACACTGAAAACACACTTTCACCTCCTGATGAATGAGTGAAAGCAGGACGCCGCCCTCCGCCGCCTGAAAGCCTCTTCTTGGTTGAAAGCAAATTCATTCTGAGTCCAAAGTCGTGATTGGACGAGAGCTCCGCGGAGAACAGCTGAGCAGCGGCGGTGAAAAACCGGTTTTGAAGCTTTTCAGTCTAAAGGTTGGAAGAGAAGAAGAAGCAGCCTCGTGCGCAAACACGGCTGGTTTTCTGGGCCCCTGGAGGTGGAGCTGGGCCGGTTCTGAGGTCTGCCGACACCACCAGCATCGCCCTCCTCTCCTCCCGTCGCTGGTTTACTCTTTACATCGGCCTCTCTGCGTCTCTTTGCCACCCGTGGGTGCAGATGCGGCTTATTTAGTTAATTACTGTAATTTCCGCCTGGTTAGACGCAACAGCGCTGGTGCAAACGCAGGAAGCGCCCTCTGACGCTCAGGAAGGTGCCACAGAAGCGGCTCCCGCCTGCCACCAGGCTCACCAGCCACGTGCACCCGGAGCAAGGCTGGATGGGGGAGGATGTCACCGCTCGGATGAGCGGAACAGCGTGCACGACGGCGGAGGGGGAGTTCAAGGAAGCAGCTGATGGAGGGACGCAGACGGAGCTCTTCCCAAGGATGTGATTTATCTGATTTTCCATCATTTATATGCAGAAAGGCTTCACTCCTCAAAGACGTAAAGGAGGAGCGTTCCCTCTGACCTTGACCGGAGACCAAGGTCGGACACAAGGAGCCAAAGACGGCGTAGGACCGGGTTTGGATAGAAACGCTGAGAACGTTTCCACACCCGAGAAACAGTTTGTTCTGTTCATTTTGGACGTCACGTTTCGGAGAAGAGAAATAAAGAAGCAGCTGGAAATTCTGCTGGGATCCGTTGGAGCCACGTCCTTCACAGCGGCGCCTCGCCGTCCCACCTCCCAGTCAGACAGACAGGAAGCAAACTCCAGCTTCGTCCTTGAGGGGAGGGAACAAGTGTGTGGAGGAGGAGTGAAAGCTCCGGTGGAAAGGATCAGTGCTCAGGATGTTTCCTGTGCTTAACAGGCAGAACCGTCGCTTCCAGATTAGCATCAGTGAAGCCCACTGATGAGTGGACGTCCAACCCTGCAAAGAAAGGAGCGAAATCGGACAAAACGTGTGATTAGACGCTGCGTTTGAGTGAAAGCCATATTTGCAGCAGCTCCAGACCAGATCAGCGCGGTTTTGTTTGTTAAAGTGCAAAAAACCCACTTTATTTTCTCTTCAGCCTGCTTAGGTCAGGCCTCTTTAATGAATTGTATTAAAGTGTGAAATCCCTTCAACAAAGACACAAAATCCCCTGGAATTAGATTTGTCAGAGTTAAACCAAAACACCAGCTTAGAGGTGTTGGGAGGGCTGTGTGGCCAGCAGCCAGGCCCCAGCGCTCCGCTCCCTGCCGGCCCGCCTGCTCCTCAGGCATCAGCAACCTCCGTTCAGCCCAAAAGACCCACCGTTTCCTGTTAACGCCTCTGCCTGAAGCTCCTGAAGCTCCTGAAGCTCCTGAAGCTCCTGAAGCTCCTGAACTTTTACCCTCCAGGTCATCCAAGACCAGAGACGAAAGCTGGTGCACAAATGAAGATGAGGGTCGTTGTTCCTGTACAGGTATGACAGTAAAGTGGCTCTGAGACTCTGCTCAGTGTTAATTACCGTGCAAAGAAAGCGGGTGTATCAGCCAGCATAAATACACCTCCCCTGAGAACACACTCATTAATTGATTAATGACAGCCAATTCACAACAAAACACTGATGTGGAACAAGGCTCAAGCATGAACGCTGATCAACGAGCACGCTGAGATTAAATGAGCACTTTCAATTACGTTCGTTCGTGCACACAGACAGGCAGACAGGCAGACAGACAGGCAGGCAGGCAGCACAGGCAGCGGGAGCAGTTTCCCCAGATGAACCGGTCTGATCTGGACTCTTCCCTCACTCATCTGTTGAGGGAAGAAGCTGCTGAAAAGCAAAGCCAAACTTGGGGAGG
>CAAE01007665.1:28599-38624 GCA_000180735.1 Tetraodon nigroviridis | reverse complement strand
CTTCCACAATAAATCTCATGTCAGGTTTACTTACCATTACTTAAGCTCCGTCTCCAAGGGGATTAGTAACTTACCCTGAATTGGGTTTTGCCCTGTTTCCTCTACAAGAGAGGAAACAAGTAATGGATGGATTTCTTAACTTTGGCTGTGCTTAATAATGCTTGGCTTGGCTCTCCCAGGAAGGTCAAAATAAATATGGGTTTCTAAACCCACTGTTGGAGGAATCAATGCATTTAGCAACAGAGATTTTTTTCTTACACACCAGACCAGTCCTGGTAATAGCCTGGTAATAGCCTGGTAATAGCCTTTCATGTGGCCAGCCTCTGTACAGCTTCAATAAACATGATATATTGCCTGCTATTTATTTAGAAGTATAATGCCATTTGTAGCCTTATTTTTGTGAAATAAGACTCATATTGCTTAATAAAAACACATATGAAAGTAAAAAAACACTTTGTACCGAAAACCTGTTACATGATAAATACTATGTGAATGAAACAGTCATCAATTTTATTTATTTACATGAAACCTATGTGATTGGTGTATATCTATGTATAAATGTATGTATGAATCTACATAAGAGTTAAATAAAAAAAATTAGATACTCTTGATTCATTAGAATAACAAGGTTGTTCTGCAAAATTGCCACCACATTCATCACTATATGTGGTTTTAGGCATATTCTCTAACTTTTTTTGGGTTCTTGTTTTTTATTTGAAATATGCCAAATAGCAGTCCCGTGATTTTCGAAGATGATAATCAATAAAAGATTTTTTTCTGTGCATCTATAAGTATTGTTGTGGAAGACACATATTAGGGGTTATATGACGTAGAAAAATATCTGTTCTGCCAAGTATGTCAGCCCAAATATGATTAGTTTGATTTAATTTGTTTAATACAAGTTTAGTAAAACTACATGACTGCGCAAGGTGGGAACGAAGCCTCTAGACCTGTAGAGAATTCCACACCTAATTCGATAACTGCTCGAGATATTTTATTTTCAATCTAGACGCCAAAGAAACAAAATCCCAACAATAATAAGGAATAAGGGGGAAAAAGATCCACAGAATGAGCCATGGAAGATGCATGTTTGCATGGCAATGCTACAATGGCTGAAAATAGCAGTAAATAAGGTGGTAAATAAAGGCGACAGACTCACAGACAGTAATGAAGATGAATGTGACAGATTCTCACTGTGTATGCTGAATGTCCAGAAAACCGTGACCGTATTATTAAAACCGAAAACCGTATTATTCTGACTGGCAGTTGTGCACCCAAGATGTATTTTAAAATTAAAAACTAGGACACAGTTTCTTTTACTGTAAATAAATAAACAACCCACCCCCCCCCCCCCCCCACAAACACACACACACACACACACAAAAATAACCAAATAGACAAAGGAATAAATAAATAAATAAATAAATATAAATATCACAACAGCTAAACGTATTTATTTAGTTTATAGAGCTTTGACAGACTTGCGCAAATTTCTACATGGAACCAAGTAGCGCTTGTATTTGTTTCTACACGGTATCACTTCCTGTCCTCAAAAAAAAAAAAAAAACCGATTCAACGAAGCTAATCAACTCTTGCAGTTTTTAGTCAGCAAATGATAATCTTTCAATAACATTGAACTACAGTTATGATCCCGTACACTGTCAATATTAAACTTGCAGCTCGAACGTTGACTGGCACTCTTAATTTGCAGAATAAAACTGCCGTTGACTGGTGAGTACAGCAGCTTTTACTATTAGCATTACTGAGCTGGTCGATTTACCAAATATACGCGAATGACAGATGTTTATAAACTACTCGTGTTCCCTTTATTGTATGAGGTTCGATGTAAAACGTTTTAATGTCTTTTATTTCCGTATGTATAGTCTTATAAATAGACTTAGAACATGTATGTTGTTGTTGTCAAAATAGTAATATGGAAAGCGTCATGTGACGTGATGGGTTATGGCATTTTAATGGGCCTGATTCACTGAAACCTGATCTTTCAGTTAAATATCAACACTAGGTAAATATCCAGAGATATTGGATATTTATTTCTATTGTATTCATCCCAGTTTAAACGTTTGTGGTCTTTCTTTTTAATCTCATACGCAGTCCAATGGCATTTAGTTGTATTCGGTAGTTGGGATAGTGTTTAATTTTGTTTTTTAATTTCAAATTGTCTTTTACTGTAGGGGTTGGCAGGGGCTGATAGCTCAAGGATGTCACTCCAGTATTCTCATCATTGATCCAAAGACAGCCCAGACCATACAGGTTTTGGAGAAGCACAAAGCCACAGTGGTGAAGGTGAGAGTGCTTTGTGAATATTTCTTTAATCTGCTTGTTTTTTTTTTTCTTTTCACGTGTACCCGTATTAACAGATCCACTTACACTCGTTGCTTCACTACTGCTGTAAGTTGAGTTTTGGGATGTAGCTGCGTTATTAATCTGTTGTTGTGAATCTGCATGAGCACCGATTGCAGCTTCCTCTGTCAGTGCGACCCGCGGTGGGGGGGGTGGGATTGTGCGTACATCTACCGCGGGCCGCACTGACATTATTCTTTGAAATTAAGTGGAGGGCCGCAAAAAATCCTTTCCACGGCCGCCGTTGACCCCCGACCTAAGGGCCTCTTAGACGCCTTTAGGAATTCTCGACTGTACTAAAATCTGGACTTGGCCACTCCAGAACATTCACCCTGTTGTCCGCATAGCTTTTGCTGTATTTTGGGGGTTTTCTTGCTAGAAAATTAGCCTTCTCACAAGTCGGAGTTCTCCTGCAGACTGAGCCAGGTTATCCCACAGGATCTGGTAATATCTTTCTGCATTTATGTTCCCTCCTACCTGACAAGTCTTTCCCCAAAACATTATGCTTAAACACCATGGTTCATGAAGGAGGTGTGTGTGTCTGTGTCTGTGTCTGTGTTTGTGGTTATAGTGGCCAAACATGACTGTATAAATTTTCCAGGTGCGATTTTTATATAAGCTTACTTCAACAGTGGCTTTCTTTTTACAGCCTGAACTGGTGAAAAAAAAAAACCAAGCAACTGTTGTTATATGCACAGCCTCTCCCATCTAAGCCTCTGGCAGCAGGCTTCTTCTCGCCTAGTCTCTGAAGTTGTAAGGACAGCTTGGATTTGACTGAACTCTGTGCAAAGTTTAGTGAGTTGAAAGTCTTTTTGTAGTGATCTCCTGACTTTCATTTTTTAACGTTCTCCCTGAGTTGCTTGGAGTACTTTTTGTCTTTAAGTTGTGATTGTAGGTGGAATACTGATATTCCACCACAGAGCAATCCTCCCAGACACTAGTGTTTTTATACTACAATGAATTGAAACACACCAAATGCACTTAGGTGATGTCCAATTCTAGATTTATGAAGAAAGTTGTGATTCACAAACGTGTTATAAATGCATTGTTGTGATGCAGTAATTCGCTTTTCATCTTGGTCCTGTCTGCAGCTTCCCATTCCCATGCAAATTCATACATCACAAGTTTTACATCAGACTGGAACAGCAGAAAAACAGGAGAACAGTTCAGGTTGTTTAGAGTAGAGTGATATATTCTGTCCTCTTCTGTCCCACGGGTTTTCATGTTAGGCTGTCTTTGCTGTTAACGTGAAATACACAAACACACGCACACACAAACCTGCTTGCTAATGGAGTCATTTTTCCCTCTGCACCACAATAGCAATTACGTGACGGTGTAGGAGAAAGCAACACCTGCACAAAATGTGTGTGCATATGTGTGTTGATGTATGTGTGTGTTCTGTTGAAGGGTAAGGAATGGAAAATAGATTCCGCAGCCATCATTAACCCCCTGGCCTAGTGGACTCTCACTGCTTTTTCTAAACAGTCCTTTAATGTTTCAAAGCGCTACAGCATCATCATTCAAACATTCATCCACATTATGACAGAACAAAAAAAACAACAGGAGCCAGAGAGAGCAAGAAAAATCAGTTATTTAAACACGGGCCTTGTAAATATTGCTTCAGGCTTAGTGTGCTAAATCCAGTATTGTTATTACATCACGGTAAGCAATGATGTGCGAGCTCACGGTCGTTGTGCATGTTTGTGTGTGGTTCAGGTGAAATGGTCGAGGGAAAACTACTACCACAACCTCAGCTCACCGTACTGTCTTCGCCTGGCTTCGGGAGATGCTTCGGGCAAGATCATAGTGTGGGATGTGGTGAGTGGCACGGCCCACTGTGAGATCCAGGAACACTCCAAACCTATCCAGGGTACGGGATTCCACCCTTTGTCTAATTCTTTCTGCATCAGCAGTTGCATCAGCATCTCCAGTGCTTATTCATCCATTTCATTCAATGTTCTCTTCTGTTTTTTTTCTGCAAGACTTGGAGTGGCTGTGGAATCAGGATGCATCTCGTGATCTGCTGTTGGCCATTCACCCACCCAATTATATTGTTCTGTGGAATGGAGACACAGGCACTAAGCTGTGGAAAAAGAGCTATGCTGAGAACATCCTCTCTTTCTCTTTTGACCCTTTTGACCCCTCCAACATGGCACGTGAGTGATTCAACCCCTTTTTACCAACATTTTACTGTTTTTCCGAAGCACCCAAAAATGTCAGAGCATTTTTTTTCCCGTGCAACATTGTGTTTGGTTTGGTTTGGTTTTAATTATAACCAAATTTACATCAGTAAAAAAAAAGTTTGTTGTCAATGGGTTAACTGTGCTTAGTTCTGTTTTAATAATAAAAAGATTTTTATATGCACCTTTCTGCACATTCAAGGACACGGTATAATGTTAAATAATGAAGAAAAGAGCAACAATTAAAACACTCAGAGCTGAATTAAATACAGTCATGCATAATCCTATCAAATCACCGGTTAAAACGGAACTTTTGAATAATAACACAGATGCAAAGAACTAGCATGATACAACAAGTGAATAAATAGGGAAATATAATCTAGTTGGGCAGCATAATAAAAAAAATGGAAATTTGGATAGTAAGCTAAATTTTATATAGGGGTTTTGCTTAGTAGCTACATTATGCTAACTCCATCTACACAAACACTGTATTGGATCAGATCTGACTGATATTTCTTTCTGCACTGCACTGGCCACGACGGCTGGAAAATTATATGAATCTGCACTACATATATATATAATGATATGTATGCATTTGACCCAAATCAGAAGTTAAAAACAGATAAAAGTTGATAACACAACAGGTCTTAACCTAACAGGTCTTATGTGCATGTATATTTTTTCTTGCCAGTGCTGACAAGTGAAGGAATAGTTTTCATCACAGACTTCACCCACTCCAAACCACCCAGCAGTTCTGGTAAAAAGGTCTACATTGCCAGCCCCCATGCAAGCCCCGCCCATGCCAAGCCTGCACCCGCTGCTGCGCCGGCCCCAACTGGTGCTAAGAAGGCCCTCAATAAGGTCAAAGTGCTGATCACCAATGAAAAACCCACGTAAGAACAGCACAAAATATTACTTTACTATTAAATATTAGTTGTTTTGACCTAATTTTTAACAATGCAATTTCTATCAGTGTGCATGAGTGAGTTGGTTTATTCCTCCAAACTAAATGTAGACATGTAGATGTACTGAGCTGGTGAGGCAAAGCTTTAGTAATCAACAATGACTCCATACCCATGCTGATTTCATACATATACAGTTGGAACCAGAAGTTTACATAGACTACTGGTATATAAAAAGACACATAACCTGTTTTTTTCCTCAAAGTCCCTCAAAGATAAAATCAGATTACACGTGCCCTATTTTTAATCATATAGGATTACCAATATTATTAATTTGCTCAATGCCAGAGTCATGAAAGGAAGAGTTTTTTAAATGCTTTTTTTCTTTCCTGAGAGCCAGAAGTTTGCATACATAGAGATTACTATGTCTTCAAGCAATTTGGATATCATTGAAAGCCATTTGTTTATCTCTTCACACAATTATCTACAAGTATAAACACCATGTGAACGTCCAGCCATTAAACTGTTGAAAAGAAGATGGGTTTTCTTTCCCACAGATGAACCTTACACCAGTTCTGTCAGGAGAAATGGGCCTAAATTTACCAGTATGCAAACTATTGTAAGAAGCTTGTTGAAGCACATCCAAAGCGTCAGTCATACAGTTTAAGTGCTACCAAATACTGGTGAAATGTATGCAAATTTCTGTCAAAAAAGTAAAAAAGTTTTATTACCGTATTCTGGTATTTAGCAAATAGAAATAATTTTGGTAATCCTAAGTGACAGGAAACAGGAAAAGTGCAATCTGATTCAATCTTAGACATTGGAAATGAAAAAAAAGGTGCTTTTTTTACAAAGTGTATGTGAACTTTTGATTTCAGCTGTATATAGTGTACATGTCTATGCTGCAGGAGTGAAGTCACAGTTTAGAATTATAAGAACTTCTTCCATATGTAAAGTCTAATTGTAATATTTTGCTAAAAAAACGTCTTTAGAACTTCTGATAAATGTGTCAGGATTTGAGGAACCTAAATATTTCATAAAACAGGGAGCAGTCTGATCATTTAGTCTTTTTAGTGAATTGATTTTCACCAGATAAACATTAATGTGTTGTCTTATCTTTGCATATACCCAAACTTATGACTTGTATATTCATAACTTATAAAATATGCTATTGGCCTACAACCAAGACTTGTTTGATGTTCTGGCGTTTGTGACTGTCAGACAGGTTTATTTATAGATGTAACACACTGGCCACTCTCCATCCAACCAAGTGTGATGAAAAGGGCGTCATTAATCTTACTTGTCTGTATTCCCCATCTCGTCCTCATGTGTCCATCGCAGCCTTCATTGTTTGTTGTAATTGGCACCATTTTGCTATCATTTACACAGTAATTGATTATATATTTTGTTTTGTTTTCCACGCGTGTGTGTGGTTAGAGAAATTTATCTTCATTTTTCTTTGTAGTGCAGGCCAGAGATCGAACAAGATTTCTATTTTTTCAGTCTTATCAGTGACTCCTTGAGTAAAGGACCTTGCGTCTGGATCGTAAGGCCAGCTGCTGAAATCAGCATTGGCTAATATAATCAGCCATCAGAAGGTCAATGTAGTGGTAGAAGTAGTAGTAATCCTTCTTGATTCTTCAAGCCTGTCCTGGTTACAGGACGAGGGACAAGAATGTTATTCATTTTCAAATGTCTCCTGTACAAAAGAACCCTATTTCAGGTCGGTGATAACACTCCTTTTTTCTGCGCAACCATTATTTTATATTTATTGTAACCTGAATGAACAGAGGCTGTCACTCACAGCTAACCTTCACACCAGTGGAACACCTCCAAAACTAAAATGATTAATTGGTGTTTAAATAGAAGGCAATCAATAGAAGGTTTGTTTTTCTAGTCATTGTATTTTAATGTGCCTCATTATTTTTTAGGTAAAGACAGTTCATTATTGTAATTGCAGAGCGAAAGCGAATAAACTTAAGTACAGACAGTTACAAAATGGTTCGATTATCAGGGCGTGCAGTACATAAACTCTAACACAAAAAACTGAGAATCTGCTACTGCAGAAGAAAACATTTATATTTCTTTTTTTATGATTTGAGCTTTATTTCCTTGACTGTTTAATTATCATGATTTTATGTCTTTGCCTTGTGCGCTACATATCTGTTAATCAGACACATGGTTAACAACTCAGACTGTGTTAGTTTACACACACATGCGTGTGTAAAAGTAGTAACTGCAACAAAAGGTTTTGTTTTTTTTTTTAAATTCACAGTGATAATAAGAGGAGATCTGAGGAGTGTGGGAGGTTTGGAGATAAAATTCTCTAAACTTGTCTTCTTGTTGCTTTTGCTTCCAGGCCTAATGAATCTCTGTTATTCTCTGATGCTTTGGGTGTCTTATGTTTTGACTTGGATTGCTCTGATATTTCAGTCCCAGTTTCTAACTTGCTCAGTATTAATAAACACTTCACTGTGTGATTCACTATAGGTTTTAAGTTTCTAATTACTGAGAATTGAATACTGGAAAAGATGGTCTTGGAGCTAGATTTAGAAATGCATAAAAGTTAGTGCTCACACTGACTGTTTTGGGGGGTACAAAATGTTCATAGAGATTTTTGTCTATCACAAAAGCTCAATTTATCAGCCTCAAGTTAGGCTTTATAATTAAAGCTTCCTTACTCATTTATTTATCTCTTTGTACACAACAAGAAGTGGCATACATTTGCACAGTGCATATGCAGTATTGTTATAACGTGATGGATTGTTTGCAGAATTTGTCTTTTCTAGAAATTTGTCTTTCTAGGAAACACCCTAGTCTCATTGTTTGCCTCTTTTAAGAACACTGATGTTTTGATTTATTGTTTTAATTTAATTTATAATAACTAATTTGTGTCTGTTTACATCTCTCATCATGTTTGTAACGTCATTAGTGCCGAGGCGGTGACGTTGAACGACTGTCTCCAGCTGTCCTATCTGCCATCCAAGAGGAATCACATGCTGCTACTTTATCCACGAGAGATTCTCATCTTGGATCTGGAGCTCAGTCAGACTGTAGGCGTGGTGGCCATTGAACGCTCTGGTGTGCCCTTCATTCAGGTAATTTAGGCTAAAATAGGAAGAATCTACGCCATTTTTTAATGGGCTGTTTTTCAAGGTGTGGCTTTTAACAACTTACAGCTCCTTTTCTAGTTGGTTCAATGTACAAGAGGGACATTCTCTGTATTTTATAGCTACTAGTGAAGAGCCATGTTCACCTGACATTTCAATTGGTCTGGGCAAGACCAAAGACAGAAAATGTTTACTGTCTTCCTCAGCAACACTTCATCTTCCCCTTAAATGAACCCAGAGCAGGTTCTTCTTCCCTTTTCTTAAGGAACCTTAGCAGAATGTCTTTTTTTTAGATGACTCTCTGAGGATCCAATTCCCCCTGCTGTGAGTTATAAAGCTACCCACTTTTCTTTCTTCCTACTCTCACACTCTTCTGCAGCACCAACATAAAGTATAATCACACTTGTTCCTTTTGTGTGTCTCCGATTCAGCCTGATTGGTGACCTTTGGGGGCCAGCTCCTTTTATTGTGTGTGTGTGTGTGTGTGTGCGTGTGTAATAAAAATTGATGAATGCCATAGGGGGGATTATAGAACAGATTTACCATTGCCCCAGCTCCAGCGATGGAACTCAAAATGTCCTAATATCACATTACTTTGCTGTGCCTGTGAAAATGTTCCTGTTTGTTTGTTTTTTTAATTCACATACCTTTTATTGTGATGCTTCTGACTCATGTCATGACCTACCTTGCCATTTCAGTTAATGAATTTAGTCAAATCACATGTTTTCGTTTTAAGTCACCATTTTTAAAAAAGTTTTTTAGTGTTAATAAATATGCTGAAATGAGTGTCTTCTGTAGGGTGGCTGGGCTTTCCTTTGGAGATAGAAGGAGAAGCTCAGTCATCTGTGAGGGGCTCAGAGTAGAGCCACTGCTCTTCCACGTTGAGAGGAGTCAGATGGTGTCTTGGGCACCTATTTGGCGCCTGGTGAGGTGTTCAGGCCAGGTCCCTCCAGTAGGAGGCCCCCCGGGAGACCCAGGACACATTGGAGGGACTGTGTCTTCTCAGCTAGCCTGGGAACGCCTCAGATTTTCCCCGGAATTGCGAAGTAGCTGAGGAGAGGGATGTCTGGGCTTCCCTGCTTAGGCTAAGCGTTGGAGGATGGGTGGATGGTTGGATGGATGGATAATTATGCAGCACAAATATGCAGAACAAACCTTTGTTGGCAGGGTATAAGCCTAAGTCATGTAGCAGGAGCAGAATATTACTCAGCTGTCCAGGGTTTGGCTTCCAGTTGCCTCCTATAAATGGTATTAAGTGCCTCTCACACGTCCAATTTGCATAAATAATGACACAACTTGAGTGCAAAAGAGCAAGGAAGCCACAAAATATTAAAAACAAAGACTCCTACAGCTGAGGGAAACTTGTCCTGTTCCAGCAGGCTCCATCAGGTGACCGTTGCTCCAAGGTCACTCAGCAGTCTCTACCATCCAGCACGTTTTTTTTCACCGTCATCAGACGCAGCTATAGTGAG
>CAAE01007665.1:15167-28482 GCA_000180735.1 Tetraodon nigroviridis | reverse complement strand
TGGTTGGATGGATGGATAATTATGCAGCGCAAATATGCAGAACAAACCTTTGTTGGCAGGGTATAAGCTTAAGTCATGTAGCAGGAGCAGAATATTACTCAGCTGTCCAGGGTTTGGCTTCCAGTTGCCTCCTATAAATGGTATTAAGTGCCTCTCACACGTCCAATTTGCATAAATAATGACACAACTTGAGTGCAAAAGAGCAAGGAAGCCACAAAATATTAAAATGTCTATGCTGGACACCGCCACATTAACCCCCGACATGAACAAGCAACAGTGCTGCTCTCACTTTGATGTACAAATTGGTTTTCAAATGGGTCGACTAGCATCGACAAGCATCATCACAATGATGTCATCTGCACACAAGCAAACAACACACTTTGTTTTTTAGGCGCACCTTTACCCCAGGGCTGAAATTGATCACCTGCAGCCAAATTGGGTGCCCTTAAAGTAAAATAAAATAGTCCTACAAAGACAAATGAGACATGTTAATGTGGAGTGGCTACCAGAACAGATGGGGTGGGGGCACTGAGACTATGATTAAAATGCCTGAATTACTGTATGCATTCAGATCTAACAGCTGCAATTTTAGCACTGAATACACAATATTTTTTTTGCTTTCAGCTGACTGTCAAACCCAAGATCACATATTCATCTGCTTCTGATCCTAGGTGATCCCATGTGCTCAGCGGGACGCCCTTTACTGTCTCCATGAGAACGGGTGTATAACCCTGAGAGTGTGTCGCTCCACCACCACCACCCCAGAGGAAGGAGCAGGTATACTTTAAAAAGGTTCACACACATGCGCCCACATGCACACACACCTACATCTGTTAATGAGTGAGGTGCACCCCAGACAGAGGCTGTAGCCTGCCCCTATGCTCCATTGGGTTTTTTAGCCTCTCACTATCTCATTTATCCTCGTCTGCCTTATAGGGCTTTAAGAGTCCATTGTCAAAAAAGTTCTGCTACTCACCTTTCTTGCTATCCATTCCATTATATTTCTTTCTGATATATATTTTTTTACAAGTCTTTTGTCCACTCATTTGTTTTCTCCCTCTGATTTTATATCTATTGCTTTTTCCACTGTTCTAACCCAAACTTTTCCCCTTCTGTTTCCACTTCTGTGGATTTTTAATCTATTTCGAATCCTTTTTTTTTTGCCCTCTTCAATTTATTATTAATCATCTCATTATCTTCCACTGCCTTCTTTTTGTTTGTATCCACTTCCGTTTACATGTCTGCCAGTTTGCTCTAATTGAATCTCAAATTGTTGTTGTCTTGGCACATAATAACCTTATTCTGTCTCTGGCACACTGTTTTTCTCCCTCATGTGTTTTTTTTGTTACCCTTGTCCCTCTTGTATCATCTTTAGACCCTGAACAGAGCGTCCATGAGCTGGTGTATGATTTGCGTTCTCAGTGCGATGCCATACGAGTCACAAAGACAGTTCGCCCTTACCGTATGGTTATCTGCCCCATCAACGAGAACAGTGCAGCACTAATGGTTGGGGATGGACGGGTAATGCTGTGGGAGCTCAAAGCCCACAGCGTCAAGGCAGCTGCTAATCCAAGGTAAAAACACAGACACAAACGTCATAACATTATTGGTGGAGATAATTTTGGACTGTGCTATCCTAGTGTTAAAATGTGTATTTTCTTATTGTACTAAGGTTTAGAATAAAAGCCCCTGAGCAGATATAAGCCAGAGATAGCTCTTTAAACAAAGCCCATAAGGGACAAAGGAAGACTCTTGCTGTTGTATGCCAGGGAGATAGCCTTCAGTGGGAAAGCCACTGATTGGACAGCACCTTTCCCATAAATGTACAACTTGGTTGCGGTTAATGTATATTCACCAAATACACACAGGGCACCAGAAATGCAACCTTCTCTACTCCTCTGAAGTCAACAGCGGATGAGAGCAACTCAAAAGCTCAAATATCATTGACATAATAGATGTGGGGGTTACCTTTAGGCAGATACTGTGCATTTGGATGTAGTCTTAAAACCATTCAGAGTGAACTGTGTGCAGAGAAAGCATAAAGGTCGCCCACACACTTTGCAAAAGACAATGTGGGAAAAAGTACAGTTCTGAATGAAAGAAACTTTATATCAACAGACTCAGTACGCTCAAATGTATGATAAAAAGCCTCTAAGTGCCAAAGCCCAAGCTCATTAAGGAACGCTGGGCTTAATTACAGGTCTTAACCTGCCCACTCCCTTTAGAAATTGCACAGTAAAAGGATGAGCATCTGGTGTCACTCTGTAAAACCTGACATGGCAGGCAGGAATGCCTCTTTAATAAACTGTAAATTTAAAAAACAAAAGATTCTTATCTTGTAGCTCCTGAAGGGATTGTTAACACAACCACAACTGAGCATTGAAATGGGAGAGCCGTGTATTTCCAGCCCCTCTAGAACTTGCTAACACTGTTGGAAGGTTCTCTGTCAGCGAGCACTATGCGGTCTGCCCATGTTTCGATGGGGTCTCTGACCAGGTCCCTCTCTGTCAGACACAGAAAAAGCCGAGTCCTGTGAGAAGGAAACAAATGGATCCTGCTGAGCCTATACTTGTATTAGTATTTTTACACAGGTGAAGAGCTAGAGCAAGCCTTACATACATCACCACGGGTCACTTGTCTTAAAGGCATGAATAGAGGTGTCTTCAGCAGGCCACGCAAAGACGTGTTATCTCATACATTATGTGTTGTACCAAGCGACAACTGAAAGGAAACACAAAAGTATTGGGAAAGACAATCCCTTCCATTATTGTTCATCTGTATCTTTAGACACAGTTCTCGTGTGGCCGAGTCACAGCAGTTTCCCACATTGTTGCTGCAACCATTGGCTCTGCTATTTTTGTAGTCGAAGACCACTAAGAGTAAACAAAGTTGAGCAGAGCTGCAATGAGATGATTGGAAAGGGCACTCCCCGGGAGAAAGAACATAAATTATCTTTAGTCTTAGAAGGAATCCAATAAACTTCACACATAGAAATTCACTTTGGGAGAATACAGCCCCCATTATCTACTGCAGGGATAGAGAAAAGTGAGCACCGCCATTTGAAATAGTAATGAGATATGGAGTTAATATTTTATGTAACACAGCGAGAAGAGTCCTAAATCTAATGTGTCAGCAGACGTGTACTTAAAATTGTACTGACAGCCACGTGTTCTCTTTTCTTTTGCATGAGGTAAACTAAACCTTTGCTAAATTAATATTTTAACACTTTATTTGTAGTTGTATAATGTTGGTGTTCAGTGTTTTTACAGACAAATCAAGATAAGTTTGGTGTACTGACATGATTAATGTTTTTTATTTTTAAATCATATATTATTTTCTGACGGTGTATTGTACAGCTCAGCAGTGTTATTTAGAGGGTGATATTTCACTCTGCTGCACTCATTCGATTGTAGGTTGAACCTTTCTTGTATAAACTCCACCACAGTTTGTGGCAAATATAAAATTCATTTTTCAATCATCTCAGGTTTGTTTTTTTTTTTTAAACCAATCGATACTGCAATAGAATCTGGGCACTTGCCATCCTGTATGAACACTGCTGTCACCCTCTGGTATAAAAATATCTGTAAAAACAGATCATATTTATCTTCGCCCATTGAAAATTCATTTATCACTCCTTGTCCTTTCGGCTTTAGTAACTGATGCCTGCCGTGCTTTGGGTCTGTATTTAATTGTCCTCTTTTCTCTTCTTTATCAGTTCGGGTCTTTCACCGCTCTACTCCCCCGTGTCCTTCTGCGGTGCTCCACTGGGTCCAAATCAAAAAAAGATTCAGGATCTCTCCCTTAACAGCATGATTGGTACGCCTACCCATCGTCCTTCCGCAGGCACCCAGCCAGTGTCATCAAAAGCTTCACACTTTTTTTACAAGCTCTTTTTAGAGGGAATGTCCCTGGGCTGACTGGGTGCTTAATTCTGTTTAAATAGCCAAATTAAAACGTTTTTTTTCTTGCTTTTTTGTTCAGGAGTCTATCTTTGCCCCTAGTGTGTATTTGCATTTATTTTTATAACATACATTATGTCAATATTTAGTTTAGAAATACAGTATGCCACAATACACATTGAACACACTCTACATGGGTTTGTTATGGAAACTAAAATGAAAATGAATGTTTCAGAACCTCATCAGTTGGAGATTCCAAGGTTGTTGCAACACTGGCAGATACTCTGTAGTTTTGCAGCATATAAGATGGAGAATCTTTTGGATCTTTTATAATAAATCCATTCACTGTCTGGTTGTGTTCCTGCAATCAAAACTCATGCCCGAGTCAAAACAGCTTGTTTGGACCTTCCGATTAGTTTTGATAGAAATAACCTGGGTAATTTTATGAGTGATGGGTATGAAAAAACTAAATTCTGCAAAGTAGATTTAACTGGATACGACTGACACCCCTGTGCCAAAAGCTGGCCTGCAGTGTAATTGACTCATTTCACCCCTAAATCCCTAAGATGATTAAAACTGCACAATATGATTACCAGGGCTGCAGTGTAATAAAGCCATTAGCACCAGACACTTCGCACGCAGCCTTACAAAAGTATCGGATTTGATTTGCAAAGCGCAATTCTACTGTGCACAGAAGTAAATGGTGTTATTGTTATAGAGTCATTGCTGATCTATTATTTATTTTATTCTAGGACCAACTTTGATTCCTGGTGAGGTTCCTCCTCCATCATCGAACCAGCAGGAGATCCAGCTGAAGTTCCTGCTGACTGGCCTGCTTTCTGGTCTGCCGCTCCCACCGTTCGCAATTCGCATGTGTCCCCCCCTTACGACCAAAAACATCAACCACTACCAACCCCTGCTGGCTGTAGGTGGGTGTTTCTCTAACGCACGCGCACACACGCAGAACCCTACCTTGAGCAAATTGATGAAAGGGCTGCTTTTAAGGTTGGGTCTGGTTTTATTTAAAGAGTTAGAGAACACCATGTAGTTCTGATTTAGCTAAAAGCACCATTATTTTTTTTTTATTTATTCGGTTGTTTTTTTATTACTGTATTTTTCCTCCCGCTACCCTATCTGCCTTCTTTGAGGGTGTAACGTGCATGTGCAGCATAGAAGAAAAAGATGGTTTGAAATATCTTTCAAACTTTACCCACTGACTGCGACTTTGCAGCACACTTCAAAGTGTGACTAAAGTTGCATTTACACCCTCAGCGAACCATGACCAAGTACAAATGAATTGTTGTCAAGGCTGAGTCTGTAAGTTTGCACTCTCACTGATTGATTTTTCTGTTCTGCTTCTTCTGCCTTCCTTCACTGAAGCAAGATCTCCAGCTCACAGTCCAAACTTTCAAGTCTAGGGAGAAACTAGAAAGTAGTTTCAGCATGCATTTGCTTTTGTGGGGAGTCATCACTCCTACACATCGACTGGGTGTCTGCTCTTCACAGAGGTTAAAGCTTTTACGACACAAAATCACACTAATTCAGCCTTTGCAGCCCACAGTTGTAAAACTCTTCCTGTTTTAATTCCCTGTGATGGAAACAAGCCACATATTATAAAAGTCCGACGATACAACGATATTACATAGAATAAAATCTTATTTCATAAAATAAAGAAAAAAAACCCTTTTCTGTACAAGAATTGCCTAAAAAGAACGCATCCACTAACAAGATATTTGGGATTGCAGTTTAAATACCCTGCAGCAATGCTCTTATAGTGAAAGTATTATTGTGCCTTTTATTGTGTTTGTGATCTGGATCTAAAAAAAAAATTGTAACATTTTAATGAGCGGAAAAGCAAGTTTTAAACATCTTTTATCACAAAACTGAAAAATAAAAAACAATGGTAAAGGAAAATGTTAATAAATCAGGCATTCAGCTTAATGACAACAGCATAATTATTAGATCTCCATTTAGAATTGCATGTGCTATATATTGTCAAAGTATTAATATACCGGTAATTAAATTTGCAGTCTCTAGTATTGTACATAAACATGCAACTGATTGCTCAGTGAAATTACACTTTGTTCTGTGTTTAAATTTTATATATAATTACAACATATTTCAATTTAAAGGAGCGTGAAGGGGTGTAAAAATATGATCTGTTAAAGCTATGTACAGCAATGTTCCTCTAAGTGTATAGTTTAAGAAGGTTTCCATGAAGTGAGCCATGACAAAATATTTTGTGTGTTTGTGTGTACAGCCGTCTTGAGACTCTTGTCAAGCTGAAGGAATATTCTTGATCTCTGACATACCCTGCATAATAAAATCACACCTCAGAGATACATTGCCTTCCTCACGTCCGTAGGCAAGCCGATGAATAACATTTTCAGCCTGCTGGGTCTCGTTGTCTCTCTGACTCGTGGACCGCATCCACAACAGGGGCACTTAAAGAGCTTAGTGTTTAGACGTCCATTATAACGTGACAACTGGGATCCCTGTAAGAGGGCTAAGTTGATGGCAGCTCTAAATAATCCCTCTGGTATTGAGAGGTTTCTTAATGTGAAAAGCTGTCTATATCAATAGCAACCTTTATGACATGTGTTTTTTGGCAGCCAGTGTGTATTTGCATCTAATATTCATAACATACTATATGTCTCTGTTATTCTAAATGTATGCAATATTTACTTTGGAAATATGTCTTAGACACAATGCACATTGAACATACTCTACAGTGTTGTTATGGAAACTAGAATTATAACATATATGTGTGTGTATATCTATCTATCTATCTATCTATCTATCTATAGATAGATACAGGCACACACCACACACACACACACACACACACACACACACACACACACACACACACACACACACACATAATTATTGTGCAAGTTCTGTGCAAGTCTGCTTATTTTTACTATGCAAAAAAGAATAAAAATCCGAAAAGTGTGAATATATTTAAATATATGCTTACCTTTTCCACCTTTTGGAGGTTTAACGGCTAGTTTCATCCTCTGTCTATTCCTGTGTGCTTTTTCTAACTTGTTTTCAAGTTATGGGCAAATATTTCATTTGCACTAAATCTAAATCTTGGCACAAGCTGCTTAAGTCTGATGCTTTTGTAACTTCTCCAGGAGGACGCAGCTTTCCGACTGTGGCCATAGTAACAGTGGGTTCGGTGTGCTGCCTGCACCCTCCGCTGTGGTCCAAGACACCGCGAGCTATTACGCTGTCATGAGCATCTAATCTGTGCTGGAGGGTGGATGCTGTTAAACAACCACATCTATCCGTCACTCTCATGCTGTCTCTGTCTCTTTCTCTCAGGCACCAGCAACGGCTCTGTACTGGTTTATAACCTAACCAGTGGCCTCCTTCACAAAGAACTCAGTGTCCACTCCTGTGAAGTCAGGTGAGGTTTCTGTTTCCTCTACACGTACACGAGCACAGGCCGGCATGTTCTGTGTAAGTCCCTGGTGAGCAAAAGCTGGCTGCTCTAATCTGACATAGATGATTCCCACTGACCAGTCTTGTCAGCATGAGGAAGATTGATTTTCTGTTGATTGTTTTCAGGCTCATTAAAGGTCCGGGAGGCAATTGACAGCCAGATAATTGGAAAGCCATGTCAGCTTCTATTTGTTAGACAGAGTAAATTTTGTTGTCAGTCTTATGTTTGGAGGCTTTAATTTGAATATTCTGAGTTTTTTAGCTAAGGTTGAATCTCTCGAAAAACATCAATGCCACATAATACAAAATGGTAATGAATTCAAAAAGACACAAAAGCTGTGTTTAAAGATAAAAATGAGCAGAATTTATAAATGTGGACACAAATTTACTTTTCGAGCGCGCCATGATGCAACCGTCCAACATTAACACAGAGCACTCTGCGCTTCATTAGTCAGTGTTCTCTCATAAACACCCAGACTATTTCAGTAGGATTAATTAAGCACAAGATTGAATTGGTTACTGTTGTGTAGAGATTGATTGGGAGCAAACACCACCCATTCAAGCAGAGCCGGGGGCCCTCTTAAATGAGAAGAGTTGGTGCCCGCAAAAAGAAAAAAACTACCCTCTGACAAACTTTAATGAGCTGTCCTAAACAAACACAAGTTTCGTAAAACTTAACTGCAGCCTGTTCACTGCCATAACAAGTTTTGTGTCTCATGATGCTTATCATCTGTCTATTTCTCTGCAACTCATTGACCCCTAACAAAACTAAAGTTAAGGGAGAAGATTGTGAAAAGAGGCAATAAGTAACAGCTAGATATTAATATAGGTTTAGTTTCATTAAGGTTTTTAAAAGCCTCTCCACTGTAATTATTCTGTCACCTATGGAACACTGCTGGAACATTTTCCGTTCAGTTGAAAGCTCTGAGGTTTGTGTGATGAAGAGAGCAGCGGTGCCGTATGGAAATAAGCCCAGCACAGTCCATGCCGGGTGAGGCCTGGCTACTTAGCATCTCATTTACATTTAGTGGGGGAAACGACTAATTAATCATGTGGCTATTTACCATCTCATTATGATGGACTTTATGCTCCCACAACAGCCCCACTCCTCAGAAGAATTCATATCTTGCTTTGTGTGTGTGTGTGTGTGTGTGTGTGTGTGTGTGTGTGTGCAATTCCAGGGGGATTGAATGGGTGAGCCTTACCAGTTTCCTATCCTTTGCCACTTCTTCTCCCAATAACATGGGCCTGGTGCGAAATGAACTGCAGCACATCAACCTGCCCACTGGTAAAAAACACACACACACACACATACACATACACACAATACAATAAAAAGCTTTGGTGGAGCCTAGAGAGATGGTTTGCTGAAAATGTTTCTCCAAGTTTGTGTGGTCTGTCCAAGAAAAGAGAAGAAAAACATCCTTGGGTGATACCACCCCACACTTAATGAAACTCAGTTTCTTCAGCACTAAATCTCTGACTTGTTTTCCTTTATTTGTGTTGTTGGGCTTAGGTTATTATGTAGAGACCACAACATCAGTTCTATATTGTTTTAAACTAAAAATAAAATGTGGCAAATAAAAAGATGTGTAAAAATAATGTGTGCAGATTTTATATACCAGCCTTTTAACTCAAAGAACATTTATATAGGGAATATTTAATGGCATCACAGGATGCCCCTTTTGCATCAGCTCTGTATAGCCTGCCATTTTTAAAATAAACTTTTCTGCTTGTGCACACTAATTTTTGTGCTCGGTCCCCAAGCTATTGCTGTTGGTGCTATTTAAGTTATTTAAAATGAGGGTATCGATTTTATGCTGATTGTCTCCTTTAGCGCCATTAAAGTTAAAAGTTAATATTATAAGACTTTGCTTGGAGGTCATTACAGTTTTAAACAGGTTTAATTGCATTCTAATGTAACTCGGAGTGATTTGATTCTCCAGGGTGGTAATGTCTTCTTGTTGGGACTACAACTGAGCTGGGAGGTCTTTACTGACCTTCAGGTCTTTTTAAACTAGGTTGCTAAACACAAGATATACCATGTTTTCTTTATGATGTGGTGGTACACCAAGTGAAATGAGCTTACGTTGCTCTGTGACTGTTGCTGGTTATAATGTCACACTCAACATTTTTGCGTTAATTACCCGAACTTAAGGTGTCAGGAGAGAAAGGTGTTTGGATGCCACACACAGTTACCCTTTGTTTTCATACTGCAAGGCTACTTATGACTATCTCAGAACCTATTAGGCCAACATTTTAGAGGCTTTGCTCACGCCTATATGTCATGGAATACCTAGGCTACCAAAAAATCTATATCTGTAGTGATGCGTGTAACAGTTTTCATGTTCACGCATGAAGTTTGGAACATTTCTATGTAGGAAATGGTAAAAGAAATGTGATCTTAGCACATGTGCAAAAAAGGCTTAAAATGCAATATTTTTTAGGCAGTTGAGTAGCTCAAAAGCAATGCTTCCAAAGAAATCTAAGAAATCAAATAGCACCCTTTATGTGTAGTGTACAGCTGAAGGACATTCAATCATAGTGAAAGTTTTTAAATGTGGGGAGTTTAAAATCAGCGATTGCAATAAGATAAATCAGATTTTAAAAAAGCAAAATTTGACGTATTACTGTTTTTAGGTGTGTCATAAGATGTGCCATCCTCACATCCTCTTTCTTACACTTTCCCTGTCTTTTCTGTCTTTCAGGTAGATGTTTTGCTTTCAGGGGGGAGCGAGGAAACGACGAACCGCCTATTGAGATGATTAAAGTGTCTCATCTTAAGTGAGTTTTCTGTTAATGACAAACCCAAAAATCAATATCACTGCACTGACACATGGACACACTGCATTTACATTTTTGCACCCCCCACAAATTCCTGGTCTTTAAAAATGTTTCCCTTTTTTCCAATATCGTTATCTGTTTCTGCTTAGGTTCTGTTGCTCAGTGTTTGTATTTTCAGTCTGGAGGAAACCGTGCTCAAAGACTTTAAAAAGACATCTGTCTGTGTTTATTTGCTATAAGCCCCTGTGTACCTTAGATACTTCAAATATTTATCATTGCTACATCTTTTAATGATGTTGTGTTCCTGTGGAAAATATGAGATCATGAATTCTCATGCATCAGACTGTAAACAAGGGTAGCACAGAGCAGCTGTCTGAAGTGAAGCACATTTGCTCCCTCAGTAAGCATTATGCTTTGACACTTTTAAGGTGCTTAATGAGTTATCAGGAAAACAACTTTTCTCCCTCCACTTTTCAGTTTTGCTCAGCTTCTCAGCTGGAGTGAATTCAATAGTTTGCTGCAGGCAGAAAACATTTATAAAACTAGAGAGTGCATTAATGAAAGGTCAATGCACAGGTTCCAGCGGTAAAAACATTTCTGACAGTCTGGATGACGGGAGGTAGATATCGCATTCCTTACAGTGCAGGAGCAGATGACATTATTCCATTTTGGATCCTTGTCAAATTGAGAAGAAATTAAAGTCATCTTAAGAGCCTCTAATTGACCAGAGTGGGATTATTTTTTTTAACTGTGTATGTCCATCCTCAGGCAGTACCTGGTGGTGGTGTTCAGAGACAAGCCTTTGGAACTGTGGGACATCAGGACAGGGACCCTTCTCCGGGAAATGGCTAAAAACTTCCCCACAGTTACTGCACTGGTACAGCAAAATCTACATGTTAATAAAAATTCTATCATTTTAGCCAGGAAAATGCTCATGAAATGAAAGGTAAAGTCTATTAAATATTTGCAGATGCATATCCGGGGTGCACATTTATGTCTTACCTTAATCTCTTACACTTTCTCAGCATTTTTCTTAGGTTTGCTGCTTCAAAGATTGGTTTGAAACTTTTCCAAAAGCTCAGCAACAATGCTGCAGCTTCATTAGACCAGATAAATGCCAGTAAAAGATGAGTAATATAGGATGAACTTTAGATCCGGGCTATAAAATCCTCCTCTGTGTGGAAAAAAAAACTTTTATAAAACATGATAATCTTCTCCATCCTACATTACTATTTCATTTCCATATATATTACAGCTTTCAATGAACTGCTGTGCATATTCAGTTTGATAAGAGCACTTGCGTGCACATATCAGGCCTCATTTATCAATCCTACGTAGGAATGTGTGCAGATCTGGGTTCAGGAATTATGGTACAAAAAGATGCATGTGTGATTTATAATAATTCCGTATATAGCTTATCCCAGCATACGACTCAGCTGGTCTTGAAAAATGCAGCAGCTAGACTTAGACTTAGACTTAGACTTAGACTTAGACTTAGACTAAACTTTATTGATCCCTTTGGGATGACACCCTCAGGGAAATTAGTCATCCAGCAGCTTACAGGGTAATAAGTATCAGAAAGAACAAAAGAGGATCAAGTATCAGAAGAGTGAACAGAAAGTCTTAAAGTGTGTAGTGAATAAAAAATAAGGTCCTAATATACAAAATATAGGGCATCAGTAGGGTAGGAATAAAATAGAATAAGTAAAATTAAATAAAATAAAATAAGATAAGCACGGCATTGCAGTTTTTGGGTGACTGGTTGCGTTAGTGCACATTATACAGTTTTTGCACATTATGAGGTGGCTACCAGTCCTTCTCTACTATCTCCTCCCCCCCAGTGAAGAGTTGTAGAGTGTAACGGCCTGATGCACAAAAAAAGCTAAAACAGATTGTCATCAGATAGTCCTGCCCCTAAATGTTCATGGTCCAGTGACATCGCCCACTGAAATCAGACATTAGGTTTAGAAAACTGAAAAACAGTTAACCCTTATTCGAGCTGAAAGTTGTTCTTTTTGAGCCTTAAACATTCTTTTGGAAGAATGACAACTGGTGTTTAAGGAGCCCATAACAGCAATGAAAGCAGCGCTGCTGTTGACGTGCAGATGTGTCACTGCCCTGACATAGTCACGCTGATTTTGCTGCGCTGCCCCACAAATCCACACTGGACTCTGACTTACTTGCGCGACGTTAGACCTGAAGTAAAAAAAAATCTGAGCAGATCGTGTGCTCACGTCCAGATTGATAAATGCAGAGCTTGAGTGAAAATAGCCGCGTGCACAGTTTAATGCTGTACTTACTGTTGATAAATGAGACCCATGATGTCCAAACATCCATTTTTCTCTTTTCTACTACTCTCGATTTTGACTTGCAACCTTCTACTTGTGTGTGAACAGGAATGGTCGCCATCCCACAATCTTAAGAGCCTGAAGAAGAAGCAGATGGCAGCCAGAGAGGCCATTGCTCGGCAGACAGTGTCAGACGCTGAACAGAGTAGCGTTGAATCCTCAGTTATCAGGTAAAAACCATATGATACTGCCTGAAAAATGGTCTGTGTTCTAAGAGGTTGTGTCTGTCATCAAAACTGTATTATGTGTTAAAACGGGTTTAATAAATGGAATTAGATTTTTAAAACTGAAACAAACACTACAGAGATCCCTTCATTATTGTGTCAGTGTCTTACACTCTTTGCTCAGGGATTTTTATGCTAATAACTTCTATTTAGTTATAAATAAAAACAAATATAATGTGTTTGCTTTGTTCTACTTGTCAATTCTTCACAATTATCAACCGGACATCTTGCCGCGACAGGGCTGACCTCAATACATCTTCTTTATTTCAGCCTCTTGCAGGATGCTGAGAGCAAGTCAGAGACAAGCCAGGCCATCTCAGCCAGGGAGCATTTTGTTTTCACCGACACTGACGGGCAGGTCTACCACATCACCGTAGAGGGCAACACGGTCAAAGACGGTGCACGAATCCCCCCTGATGTGAGTCTACATGCCTGTTTGTTATTTTTTATAAAGAAAACTCTATTCCCCCCCTGAAGTACTGAAAACCTGCCCGTGACGGCCCTAACTCCTAACGAAGCCCATCTCCATATCTCCTGTTTTTCCACGCACCCTGTGACTTCCCCCCCTATAAAAACCGCCCCCCCCCCCGGCTCTGAAAAAATACACCCC
>CAAE01007665.1:0-14726 GCA_000180735.1 Tetraodon nigroviridis | reverse complement strand
CGTCATATTTGCTGTCACTTTGGAACCCGCACAATCCTGTTTACTGTCGTCGTCACATCAATCAGTGTAGAAAAACATGGGGGATTTTTCTCTGTTTTTGTTCCCTTTTATATTCAGTCACTAACAAGTTTCATGCTGCGTTGTAATTCACATCAAAGAGCTGAACAATACCCTGCAGCGACTCTTATGAAAAACATTTGAGCTGTTTTCAATACTAATCACACATAACGTCCAACCAGTGACGCAGATGATTGTTGTATCAATACTGCTCCAAACTTGTAAAAGGAGAATCTTTTTTTTTTTGTGTGTCTTTCCTATAATTTTTGACCTCCCATCAGTAAGTTGGTTGTCAATTACGTTTATACAATTTTAGATACTGGAAACACAACATTATGGATTAAGATAAGCTTGCATGTGCAGTATAATATACAAGTTAAAGGAGGACTCCAGACTTTTTTTTAGATTTTTATTGCATTTTCAGGCTTTGTGGTGTTTTTAGTTATTATATAACATTACACTATATTCTATTTTATTACCCTCTCAGCTGTTTCAAAGTTATTTTGTCCCAAAACCACTACTTTGACAACATTGCTAAAAAACTCTAAACGGGAAAAAAACTATGCCACGTGCGCTGCGCCTGATGTCACAAGAGGTTTTCATACCAGTCAGGACAATAGCGTCTTCCTGAGGGCCGTGGTACAGTATAATGTTTTAAGGAACAAAAAAAGTTCAAGCACAAATTTTACAACTGTTTAGTTTATTTTATTTTTTGACACTGAAGGAGAAAAATAATGTTGTTTTATGCTGCCTTAATGCATTTTTTTCTGTTAACAAAACTCTGGCTGCTGCTGCCGCTCACATCTGTAGCTGACCACCTCAGCCTGTGCTTCATTTTTCTCCGCTTATACATATTTACTCATGTAAAATTGGGAAAAGATTGAAATAAAGCAGATAAATTATGTATGACAGAGAATAACAGCTTGGTGCCCTTATCAGGTGTTTCATAATCCAATTGTTCAACTGAGGTTTTATCTCATAAGGCAATCTCACATTTAACTCTGCTCCAGAAATCAATTCCTTTGGTTGAAACTGTGGCTGCACGTCTAACAAACACACAACCACACACAGACATTTGCACGCCATCATTTCTCCCTCTCTCCTGTTACAGAATCGTTACTGAGTGGGGATAGGTGAAGTGTTTAAAAGAGTACCAGCCAGCCCATCAGTCAACACTGAATCTGACTATTTTTGCACATTTTATTTCTCTAGTTTTAATTTTATTTTGCCTTGTTGTCACAAGATATTAATATGGTAATGGAATTCAAATTAGAATAAGCCTTTTTTTCTTTGTTGATAATACCGTTTAGGAAACGCTTTTTGCTTTCATCTCATAGTTTTGTTAAGATGGTAAAAAAATGTCCTTTACTCTGGACTGTAAAAACTAGCGTTGGCCTTTTTTTTAGATTTTATTTCTTGGCATCAGATTGTTCGGTAACAGTCTCTGCTTTCCCAACTTGTCACCTCCTTCTTTTCACAGCCAACAGATAGACCCTGGAGATGGACATGGGAAACTAATGGGGGATTTATAAAGTCCTATCTTGGTAACAAGTGCAAATTCAGAACCCACAGATTTACATATCCCAACTAATTTTAAAACTCTTTCTGAATAAGGCATCTTTCAGGAAGCAGACAGGAGCTTTTAGAAGTAGTTGGGTTTTGTCATCTTTGCCTTAAGAGGAACCAGTTTGGATGGTTGTGTCTTACTTTGGTAAATATAAATAACCTTCAGTTGTTTTCCTTTCTGTTGCAGGGAAGTATGGGCAGCATCGCCTGCATTGCCTGGAAAGGGGACACCCTGGTTCTTGGGGACGTGGACGGCAATCTCAACTTCTGGGACCTCAAAGCGCGTTTGTCCAGGTAATGGTTTACCGTTTAAATCCAGAGTGGGATTATTCTAACAGACAAACCCTGTCTGTGAATTTGTTACCTCCACCAAAAGGTTTATATCTGCCTGTCTGTTTGCCTTAATTAGAAAAACTCACAACGTTATGAGCGGATTTGAATTAAGTTTTCAGGGAACGTTGATAACGGTACAAGGCAGAGATGATTACGTTTTGGCAACATTCCGATTACCGTTTTGGGTGTAAATCACAATGTGTGGGAATGAGCTGCCCTGCAGAGGTCTGTGCTCTGTGCGTTTTAGCGCGTGTTTAATATTAAAATAAACATAAAATTGTTGGAGGGAAAGGAAATACAATATAAATAATAAATTGCAACATTTTCAGGGGTATTCCGACGCATCGTGGCTGGGTGAAGAAGATTCGCTTCGCCCCAGGTAAAGGCAACCAAAAGCTTCTTGTCATGTACGCAGACGGTGCCGAAGTCTGGGACACCAAAGACGTAAGAATCACAACACATTCATTCATTGACTAGCGTGCTTTATTACATTACCCCACTGTTCTGCATGACGTAAATTAGAGAAAAATAATCTGCTGCGGTCTGCCATTGCAGCGGTTCATATTTTAAGTGTGGCAGGATGAATGTGTTTGCCTGCCATTGTAATCATTGAAGCACAACAGTAAAAGCAGGAGTGTATATTAAACTAATGTCTGCTCCAAAGCTCATGCTGCGGTAATAGCACATCTGCTGTAATTGTCTTGCTTTATTAAAGAATCATCATAAAACTGTGCTGCGTAAGTGCACATAAACAAGCTTCTAAAGCTTTGTGCTGACATATTTGAGTTGAGCCACAGCAGAATGGATGAAGCTCATTTCCCGAAGGCGGCGCGCATCCTCACTTCCCCTAATATCATTTGCGAAAGTCATGAGCCGCCAGAAAGTCCTCTCTGCACGGTTTAATTCCAGTTCATCTAGGCATCCTTCTGGCTTGTTTGAGCTCCAATTTATCATGATCGGTGGTCCCGATACAACTGGTGTTTGTGGTCTGTTTTGGTCCCACAATATACGCTAACCTAGAAGCAAATAACAAAATAATCGAAGATAAAGATGAATGTCTTTTTTCTGTGTCTGTGTGTAAGAGAGAAAATCTTTTTTTTTTTTTTTTTTGGCCAGACAGATCACGTTTGAGAGCAGATTTTTTTTTTTTTTTTTTTCACATATGAGTTTAGATATCAAAGAAACACAGAAATTCGAGCCTAGAATCAGAGGAACCTTTGATAGAGTTAAAAGATTTAAGCCTTCATAAATCCTGCAGTGGATCTCCAACATTTAGGGCTTTTGGTAAAAAAAAAGCTGGCACTATTCATTTTGCTTCATCAATTTATCAAAGAGAGTAATGAAATGGAGAAATTTGTTGCCCTTTTCATCAAAATTTGTAAGAGTAAAACAGAATCTATCATTTCATGCACTTAGTCCCCTCATTTCTTTAATGAACCTTTTGTTGTTGTAATATGCCGTGAAATATCAGTTCAGATGAGGGTTAATTGCTTTCTTGTGTTTTTATTTCTAAAAAGAGTGTTTTGTTTAAAAAAGTAAGAAATCTAACACTGTGATTTATTTTCCCTTTGTGTTCAGGTCCAAATGGTCAGCAGCATGAGGGTCGGTCGCAACATGAACTACCGGGTTCTTGACATTGACTGGTGCACATCAGACAAGGTCGTGCTGGCCTCCGACGACGGATGTGTCCGGGTGTTGGAGATGGCCATGAAGTCCGCCAGTTACCGTATGGATGAACAAGACCTGACTGGTGAGCAGAAGGAAATAATAAGCACATAGTTTCCCATAGAGGGATTCATTATTTGAACGAACCGATGTGCCCATAGCAATCTGACCTGTCTGAAATATCTTCAGATCCAGTTTGGTGTCCTTACCTGCTGGTGCCTCGAGCTGCTCTCACACTCAAAGCTTTCCTCCTGCTGCAGCCCTGGTCTGGAACCTTCACCATGGACATCACCCAAGTGTAAGTTGACCATCAGAGCTCATATTTACAGTGCAAACTACGCCTGGTATTTAGCCAGAAGTGTGTTCACTTGTTTACACAAGCAAAACATAAAACCAAATGTCAAATATAAAAATGTGAACCAGTGGACACAATGACTGCACTTAAAATGTTGCAAACAAAAGGGGTCAATCTTAGATGCTTTTTTGGCATTTTTACATCTACATAATTACTTCTGCGGTACACTCAGAAATGTGTGAACTACTTTTCCCTATTATTAAACACACACTGCTGCCTTTTCATAAGTCAGGTAGCTAATATTAACACTACTCACTGTGTGCTCACTGAACTTAACACAAGTCACAGAAATGCTTCATCTTTTACTCTCACCAGAGATGACTTTCAAGTCAGATTTTATGGGAAGGAGATGAGCAGAATCACATTACCGGGTTTGATTTTTCGGTTTCAGTGACTACAATGAAAAGGAGGAGATAAAAGGTCTGATCCAGGAGCAGCTGAACTCTCTGTCAAAGTAAGTTCTGTAATTGTTCTGGTCTTTTGGACATCACACTGTAAAAGTGTGTAAAAAGTTTAGAACTATTTTTTCTCCTCAGTCTGCTATTTTCAGACTTGTAATTACGTTACTGTTTAATCGGAGCAGAGTGAAATTGGAGTTTTAGAGCTTTTCAACAGCACATTTCTTCTCTTGTTTCTGCTCATAATGAATTATTTGCCTAATTAAATAGATTTGCACATTTAAATGTGTAAAAGTCATAGATTGGTTGCAGCTTGGTATTTGTGCATGTGTGCTCAAATCCATGCTGATCAAAATATACAAACAAAACATGCTAGGTTCCATGCTTATGCACTCTTTTTTTTTGCCTGTACTACAAGTTCATTGTGTGTGCGACAACAGACCTGGAGAGCTTGTAGTCTGAGAGTGGGCAGCTGAGAGGAATCCCCCATCCCCCTACCTTTTCCTCCCTCAAAGCTACTCTGGGAGCTCTGTGTGAGTAGAACACCTGGCTCAGGCTTCGGTCTAATTGCCTGTCTCTGATTGGCTTCCCCAGTGACATGAAGAGTGTGCTGCAGGACCCCGAGCTCAGCCTGCTTCAACGCTGCCTCCTGGTGTCACGGTGAGCTTCATCTCAGTGCAAATTTGCTCCCTCTTCATTATTTACACTGGCTTCTATGTCGAAGACAGATCTGCGGTACCAAAGCCAGATCATTTTGTCAACCTTATCTTTCACAAGTGTGTTTATTCGGTAGAGCGTTAAATAGTAAGCTAATATATCTGAGTTAAAAGGCTACATCACGCAAACCAGCATGACTTCTACTGTAAATGACTATTTTGTATCAGATTGTCTTCAGGACTGATTAAACCAGGTCACATTTATCATGACTATCATAAGAGCTCAAGTCAGCAGGCTTCTCGGCTTCTTTTCCCCCGAAGCGACTGACAAACCTTGAGCAGCCAGTCAAATGTGGAAAAGCAATATGTGACCCACTCCCTCCTTTCTGCATTCTTATTACGGTTGTAATTTACCTGGAAAGCCCCAAGGATATATTTTTTTTTACAAGGTGATTACCTGTGGCTGTTTTTTTCTGGATAACCTTAAGTCTAACTTTAATACCATTGGTAATGTGGTAAGGTATCCTAGCAACAGCTGTGCTCTTAAATGGATGTGGAGGGTGGATGGAGGGAAAGATCTCTGAAGAAGCCAAGCGTGGGATGGAAGACTGTTTATTAGTGAGAAACTCCGCAAAAATGATGAGGAGAATTGTAGACTTGATCTCCGGCGGGGGCATGCGCCAGTCTGAACGTGCTAAACCGATGTTGTGGTCAACCGCAGGCTGTTTGGAGACGACTCGGACCTTCAGTTCTGGACAGTGGCGTCCCACTACCTTCAGAGCTTTGCCCAGGCCCGTCAGCTGAGTGTGGCGACCGCAGATGGGCAGGTCCAGAGTGAAGCAACCCAACCATCACCTCAAAACCACCTGGACATCTGCCATGATGTCCTGTGTGAGAGCTCCTACTTTCAGGTCAGCTAAACCCCATTTTTTGACTCCAGAAAAAGGTTGGGGTTTTTCCTCAGTTGTATCTCAACATTTGAGATCTATTCTTTGAAATCATTAATTTTTATATGAAATTTAGTACTGCAGTAGTAGTAGTAGTAATAATAATAGTAGTAGTACTGTAGTAGAAGGAGTTTGAAGTAATAAGAGACAGTTTGCTTTTCTGAGCAGGGTTAAAACGTTTTGTAAATTTGAATAAACATTCTCTGATGTTTAAAAGATCTATTTGTTTTAGCCAGCAGGAATGTTTAGCCAGTCTGGCTGTAAATGTGTGTTTACTGATGTTCTTTATTTTATTTTTTTTTAGCAATTTCTTATGTTTTCTTTGCGCGGACGTTCTGCTTCTATTTAATAAGGGGTCATGCAGCGATCACAAGCAAGACGTTCAAAGACCAAATCACAGTCTGCAGCCAGCAGACAACATATTTGCGTGTTGTTGGAAAGCAGCCTGAGCAGCACAAGACTGTGTGCAATTAATAATAACACAATAGAGCCTGCACTTGCAGAATTTCACTGGTATCTCTGCAAGGATTAATACCCGTGTGACTGAGGAACCAACTGAATGAAGAATAAAAAGGCAAAAGTAGAGCTCTGACATAAACATGCGACTGTGCACACTGAGCAGCTTATGAAACAGACTGATGTAATCTCTCATTTCTTCGTCTAGTATTCTTAAAAAATAAATTGCTGTTTTTGTTTTTGTTTTTTGCACTAGGGAGCTCGTAATGAATTAATGTGGGAAAAGCAGCCACTGATGAAAGGCAGTATAGTGGGCACAACACAACTCCTGAATATTTTAATTACTTTCTCCGGCTCATGACTCTTTTCCCAACATTGTTTTCCATATCTCCTTTGCTCGTCTCGTGTCGTCTATGCATAATCTCATCGTGCCCATCTCTTTATATTTCTCACGTGCACACAGAATAGAAAAATGCGTCCGTGTGTGAGGGAAAAGAAAAAAAAAAAACCTCATCAAAGTTCTGTTTTTGTCCACCAGAAATTCCAGCTGGATCGAGTTCACCTGCAGGAGGTGAAGCGCTCCAGTTACGAGCACACTAAGAAGTGCGCTGACCAGCTCCTCCTGCTGGGCCAAGTAAGTATTACACAAAGATGGTACATACGTGGATGAAAAAAAACCTTTTTTTTGCACTGACTATATCAGATAGTCTCATATTGGGAAATGTGTTCGTTTCAGCCTAATCAAATGAGATGGACAGTAAGTGCTGCCTCCCCAGTGTTTCAGCGTGCAGAGATCTGTGTGACCTTACCCTCGGTGGCAGCACTCTCCCTCTGATTACAGGCCGCAATCAGTGACTTGTTTGTTGGAGATGCTGAGCTTCCCCTCCAGCAGATGAAAAGAGCAATAATATACATAATTCCTTCTGATTATTCAGTGCTCTTCTCCTTCTGTCCCTGCTGCATCCATCATTACAATCTCACCACAGGGTTGTCTCCCTCTCTCCCTCAGACAGACCGGGCGGTGCAGTTGCTGTTGGAGACCAGTGCCGACAATCCCAGCTACTATTGTGATTCACTCAAAGCTTGCCTCGTCACCACTATCACTTCATCGGGACCTTCACAGTCCACAATCAAACTAGTGGCCACCAACATGATTGCCAACGGCAAGCTAGCAGGTAGCGTTTGTGTGGCTAGCAGCTGTTAGTGACATTCGTCGCAGACAGCAGGAGGGTGTCTGCATCCTAGAAAGTACCGTACATTAAAAACTTGTATTACTGTTTGTTTGGTCTTTAACTCAACTTGCACTGGCAGTATTTCGTTCCAGTTATTTCTAATTCATCTTCTAGATTAGATCTAGCCAGTGTTGAGTGATGGGCTGTTGTTTCTCTGTGTCACCTGTCTACAAATTCTCTCTTTTGCCGTCTGCCAGAGGGGGTGCAGCTGTTGTGTTTGATTGACAAGGCAGCTGATGCTTGTCGCTACTTGCAGACCTACGGGGAGTGGAACCGCGCTGCCTGGCTGGCTAAGGTACCAGTGCATTCAAAACTGTAAAACAAAACAATCATTTTGTAACATTCGGGGGTCGTTTTGAGTCGTTTCATCGGCGTGTTTGTCTCCAGGTGCGTCTGAGCCCGGCTGAGAGCGCGGATGTTCTGAAGCGCTGGGCGGAACACCTGTGTTCCCCACAAGTCAACCAGAAATCCAAAGCCATCCTGGTGCTGCTTTCTCTGGGCTGCTTTTACAAAGTGGGAGAGATGCTTCATAGGTAGGAACCACGAGTTTCCTTCTGTCCCGTCACTGACGGACTTCTTTAGGGCTCATACGGCTCAGGCAACATTAGACTGGTAGTCTAAAGGGGCACCAGTGTGACAGAGATTGACTAGGTTTAGTGCGGACACCACTCACCTCTTTGTCTCCGTTGCTCTCCCCCCATGTCTGTCTCGAGAACAGTATGAGGCAGTTCGATCGCACCGCCCTCTTCATCGAAGCCTGTCTCAAGTATGGAGTGATGGAGGCAAATGAAGCTTCAAATATCCTTTTTGAAAATCCATTACAGCACACTGAGCCTTTTTGTTCGGAGTTTGTGCCGCTGCCGGCTCTGGCGGTGGGTTTTTGGAGTTGTGATACAAAGAACTTTTTTGCTCTTTCTACTTTGATGCGCCCTTAAGTGCATCCTGCTGCTTGTAAATGTTCCCAACAGTCAATACCAGTCAATATCACACCCTGGGTAATACAGGACTGACTGTGTGGACAACAATCCATTTTAAACATTGAAAAATTACTACTTTTATCCTTCATAGTTTACAAACAAGAGCACACAATGAGCTTTTTCATTGAAAATCTATTATTGGAATTTTTCGATTGTTGGGTGAAACTGTTCTGCAGGATATCTATGCAGTTTTTTTTTTAGCTCTGCCATGCTGCTAAAGTCTCTAAAAGTCGAATTTTTATCTTCGCCCCACAAAGTGAACAAGTTCTCCTAAACCAGCGCTTGCACATAAACTCATCGAGGCTGCTTTTGTGGACTACGCGCGGCTGCTGCGCTCCCTGGGCCTGAGGGAGGGCGCTGCCCTGTGGGCATCCCGGGCCGGCACCGCTGGGGAGCAGCTGATGGAGGAGCTGTTCCAGGGAGAGGGAGGTAGCCCCGAAACCATTTTTGGCAAAGAGCAAGCGGAGCCCGTCCAGGAGAACGCGGAGTGACCTTCAGTGACTAAGGTGCTGTCGTGAAAAGTGAGACTTGATTGTTTCGTCTGATTGTAGTGAGGTCACAAAAAGTCTTTCCGTGTCAGTTATTGTGAAACCGACAGTCGGTCACTGAAGAGTAGTTGTATTTGTGGCTGTTGTTGCATGTATCAATCCCAAACACACACCACGCACACACACACCTTTAAGCCTCCAACAGTGAGGTCATGAAACGTTCATGTTTTGTTGCCTGATTTAAATTAGATGTCTGTTTTGTTTTTTTTTTTAATCTATGTTTTAGCTTACAGCCTACACTGCTGTAGGTCTGCAGATTTTTTTATTATATTATTATTTTTTTGGCAGAGATTACGTGTGAGGGAATTAATTTAAATATAATCTCTTTTTAAGTTTATTAGAAAGCACGCCACCACGGAGAAAGGCTCCTCATTATTACTCTGATTATTATTATTCTAATTATCATTATTCCCTTACTGAATTCCAAAATGTGTGTTTGCACTCTTCGTTAAGCCAAAACGACCAGGTTTCTTTTCCCCGGCAGACGGCGCCGTTTTGATTGCCTTTTGCCTGCTTTTTTTATACACCTTTTGTGACCCGGTAACGATCTAAGGACCCTGCTCCCTTTAGATTTCCATTGGACTATTATCTCCCATCTAGCTGGGAGATGAAACCGACCGCTGCCACCTCACATCCTGTTTAATGAGCTGCTGCAGCCAAACTCACACTGCTGCCGCTTTCATGCATTCCACCGATCCAATTTAACTTTTTTTTTGTTTTTTTTTACTGAAGAGAAATGTTGGGTGTTGGTATAATATTCTCGGGTGTGCTATACATGCTTGTGCTTCGGTGTCTGGTGGATCTTTCACACAGAGAAAGTCATCTTTGCCGCATCTACGCCGCTTCCTGTCACAATAGCACGCTCTGGCATGCACTTTGGGAAATTATTGATTCACTTCCGAATGTCTTTGTTTTTCCATTGTGTGTACCGTTGAACAAAATCATACACTGTGTGTGTGTGTAAGTCAGTACAGACTTCGGTCACAAGATGTCCCCTTATTTTGTCGTGTGTTCGGCCGCTCTAAAATATTATCCCTAAAGTCCGGCACCTCTCTTCTGAACATATTTTGAACATATCAGTAATAAAGTCCACCCCTGAGACAGTGTCGCCATGTTCCGTCGAGCCCTTTTACAAAGTAGCGTGGACACTGATGTTGCTGTGTGTGTTGTGGAGGCAGCAAGTTCTGTGCTACCTGTAAAGGGTTGAAGTCCAGTAATGTTTGTAGTTTTTCTCTCTGATTCTCTTTGTTTACACTGAATCCTTTGAGCTACGTAAATATTGCAAGAAAAGATATATATGGCAATAAAATCAATACAGACAACATTTTTATCATCCTATTGCCTGATTCATTTTATATTTTACATAATTGTCCGCTTTTAGAAACTGGAGCATGTTCTTTGCGTGCTGTGGCCGCGAGGGGTCGCTCTTAGGACATTTTTCCTAAATCAGTCGTAAAGTCATGCGAAAGACCTGGCAATTAAGCAGCCTTTGGTTTCCATTCTGGAAGGTTCGGTTTGGAAGTTTTATCATTTATCAAACTGTTAAAGTGAACCTTCTACTGACTTTTGCAATAATTGACCTGCTTTCGTCCCAGGAGCAGAGCCCGGAGCTCCAGCCTGCTGTCTACCTCCAACTCTATTTCACTTTCTTCTAATCACATTTATTCACTGGCATGCGTTTTGTTTCTTCCCATTGTGAAGACAAAGAGCAAGGGGAGAAAAAAAAGGGCCTAAAGCCCACACAAATCAATTGATTGTGTTCTTTAAATGAGCTAATGAATAACCTGCTGGAGAGCTGCTGCAGCCATTAGAGCCAGGCCATCAATATGCAGGACCTCACTGCAGGAGCTCTGTTCTGTCCCACCGCTTGGTCCTCAGGCTACCACCACCCAGACAGCTCGAGTGGCTCCCATCCAGCCACCCTCACTTCCTCTTGCCTACTTTACTGTGCACTTAGTCCCTCGGCTTTCTTTAGCTCCATCCCTGCCTTTTCCTAAACCCCCCCCAAAACACAAGCCTCCATCACGCCGGCTCGTGTTGTTGCCGAGCCGCTCCTCTCTGACTTTCCTGGAAGCTCCGTCTGCATCTGTTTGGCTCTCACGCTTTCCCAGAGGAAGGAAAAAGAAAAAAAACAAAAGGTTGAAGGTGAAGGTAGAGATGACATGTGCTGGGATCCAGACGTGTGCGTGGTGAGAACAAACGGCCGGATCCAGGCCGTCGCACAGTAGCCCGTCTGCTTTGCATTCCTAATCATCCGGATGATCAGCTATTGAAGTGGACGTGTGTGGGCCGAGCCGAGGCAGAACCAAACATACTGTAGTCGCTGCAGTAGTACACACACACACACACACACACACACACACACACACCATGAAATGTAATGAGGCAGTCAAGTCAGTTCAGGCATATACATGTATGTTTACATACTAGTTGTAGTTGTATATATGTGTGTGTGTGTGTGTGTGTGAGAAAAACTGTTTCTGTCTGATTCTCTAAACTACAAATGACCCTGGTTTTTTCTTTTTCCTTTCATCCTCTGAACTTTGCCAGCCAGCGACGGATCTGGTCTCTCTAAACGGTGACTGTGAGGATCTGGGTCACCTGTAAGGCTAATCGGACATCGCCTCTCTCCCTCAGCTCTTCTCTGGCAGGGGTCGACCCAGAGGCGGACACCTGCTTGGCGCATCAGCTCGTCCCATTCCCATAAGCTGTCTCCACCGCGGCGTTGGCGGAGAACCTAATCCGCGGTGGGCAGGTCCACACCTGCCCTGTAATCTCACTGGAAATCCGCCATTTTACTTGCATCAGTGTGAGATGATTCCACTTGGTCTTTCCCAACGTAGACATTCTGTGTCTACTATCAAATACTTGTAAACTGATAATTAGCTACGCTGACCTGCTGATTCTATGAAATTACAAAGGTGTCACAAACTGTATTTATACTGTAAGAACATTAGTAGGAAAAATGAATTTGAGTTGACAAACCTCTGTAAAAATCCCACAACCTGCTAGCAAAGTACAGTTTTTGTGTGGTTTAGCGTCAGTGACAACAACTTTTATGTGATACCGGGGCTCGTGCCAGTATATGCTCTACTTACAAACATTTTTTAATGTTCACATTCTTTTTTTGAAGTCTGGCAAACTCAAGTTTAATCCATTAAAAATGGATTCATTGCAATTGCAAGAATGTTGCGTTCAAGAGCCCCTTGGAGAAGAAAATGTACTCAATTTCCCCTAAAAGCCTCGAGACTTAAAGAACCAACTTCTTCTCATAAAAAATTACTTTAGAATTGCCTCTGATCTCACACTGATGACATCAGACGTCTGTTCATCTCTGTAGTTGATGATAAATAATAAAAGTAAAGGTATTCACTTCATCTGTGGGGGATTTTAACGCCAACTCTGTTGACCCTCACTGTCGTTTTTATCTTTCTTCACATGTTCTTCTGACTCCCAACAGAGAACCTGACCTACAAACGTGCTCCCCTGACCCCGATCGCCTCTCGACGCCTCCCCTCGCCCGCGTATGAGGGTATCGCTTGCCCCATCTCATGAGCGGGAGGTCCTCCCATTGGGTCGTCGGGGGTCTGCCTCCTTCTCTGCAGGCTCTGGTTGGTCGTGCGCCAGCGCGGAGGCCCCACAGGTGATGTTTACCCTGCGAGAACCCCGGCCCCCCAACCTTTATCTGATCCCGCTGAGATGACTGTCACAGTTGTTCAGCAGACCATGGCCACAACACCACACCGCTCCCAGTTCAGAAAAGCAAAAGAAAGAGAGAGTCATGTGGGGTAGGAGACGCCGGGCTTTGGGGCCGGCGTGGAACAACAGGATCTCTGGAACATTACCACATAATGACGCGCTCTTATCAGGCTGGCGTAATGACCCTGCAGACAGGATAATCTCTTTAAAAGGCTCTTGGTAACTCCAAAACAGCCTCTTTGTGGCCTTGTGCTGGAAAAAAAAGAGAAGTAAAGAAAAACCAGTGAGTGCAATGTGTTGGGACAAGCCTGCTGCTCTCATAAGGGCCCACGAGGACAGTTTACAACCGCACTTTCAACAAAAACAACGGACAACTGCTTCGTATTTGGGGGGCAGACGGATGTTGATTTAAAACTTGGTGAATTAGCATCACGATAGGGCACCTCTCCTTCCAGAGGGGCCCTCTACAGGCTAATTGCCACTATCTCTTAGGAGATTTAGAGCAGGGGAAGGTGGGAATGATTGCGAAGGAAACGGCCTCTTACAGGCTGCTGTACGCTCGGTCATCCAGGACCGTGGATGCTGAGTATTCCCTTACAGTGGGAGGGGGGCGGTGGGGGGTTGTAAAGGGCACCCGTGCTGCAGATCGCCCATTTCCTGTGTTGTTGAGCACCTCCACCACTATCCCGTGAATGCTGATCCGTGCGGGTCTCTGGCGAGGCCGCGTGTTTTTGTTTCTGCACTTGCAGACATGTTCCCTCGGTGAGCAGCCTGACCGGACACACTGGGCCTGTGTGTGAGGCTGGGAGGACGGGGGTGGAGGCGGAAAGGAAGGGGGTTGCACGTGGGGGGGGGGACGGGACACCAGAGGCCCAGGAGCGGTGCACTGTTGTACAACGGCCCGTGCAGGTCTTTCACTCCTGGGGATACACACGTGCTGCACTGCCAAAACCGAAGCAGGTCACGGCTGAGTCTTACTCCCGCGTTTTCCAAAGGAAAAACATCCGCTTCGCCGCTGACTCAAGCGGCAATTATTCACAACACGGTTGTATTTAGTTTGGGTGGAATCAAATATTTTGCAGCTGTAGTTCCTGACTGGGTTTATTTGAGGCAAAGCAGTTGTTCAACGGATCTCTTTGCAAGAAATGTGGACTTCAGAGGGTCATGTTGCTGAACCAAATGCAAACAACAATGAAATAAAGGTTTATATTGACTGGACATGAGGCAGACAAAGCTTGAGCTTCAATTAAAGCACATTTATTTGTTTACCATCTAATAACATCGCGCTCTCTTCTGCTTAGTACTTATTAACCTTGTGGAACTTCCACTAGGGGGCAGCAGAGGCCGGAGGATCAAATGTGCGGCAATTTGGAGGGTAATTTGCTAAAATCTAGTTGTTGTTAATAATACTGTAGTATTACTAATTATATTAGAGTTGTTTCAGCAGTAACCACGAGGTATTTGAGGACATTATCCTTAAAACAACATAAACAAACAAAAAAAGGATGTTTGTATTCTTATACAGTCTACTCCAAAATGTCAGGGGATTTCTAACAAACCTAGAAAACCTTTAATTTGAGTCACATTCAGCACGTCTGCTGGTTTGCGTGAGGTGTGTATTAGTAGATCGTCACAGTCAAAGCAACTGCAAATTTCAGGCCTCATTTCAGCTGCCTGTGTTTGTGCGTGACGGCGCCATGTTGCCGCTATCGCAAGACGATCAAACAAGCCTAATCTGGTAAATCAGCATGGCAGCGATTTCTTCTCGCCGCTCACATAGCTCGGCGCAGGTGAGCCTTCTAGCTGCTGATGTCCTGCAGGTTGACGAAGGTCGAGG
>CAAE01007662.1:12855-34598 GCA_000180735.1 Tetraodon nigroviridis | reverse complement strand
TCATGTTTGTTTATCTCTGGAGAGAATTTATTCTGCTGATTCATTGGCTGGCCCTCTTGCAACGGATGAAGGAATTCGATTCTTTCCCCCTCTTTATTTATCCCTTCATTTTTCCTCCTGCGGCAGAGTAGTCTCTTGGGTGATAGCATGGGAAAAGTTCCTGCCACCTTGTCTTGGTCCCTTGTGAAATGAAATTGGAGGAATGAAGGAAAATGGGAGATAGAAGACAGAGGCTGTAATAGAATTGTTATTCATCGCAGTCTTGGTTTTTTTTTTTTTTTTGTGCTACTTTCTGTTTCATTTTTACCATTGCTCTAATGCTGAATAAAGCAATAGAATAGAATAGTGTTTTTTTTTTATCCCACAATTGGAAATTGCACTGTTTCAGTAGCATACCATAAAAAATATAAATATAAATATTAGGAATAGTTGTAGCTAAGCTATTCAGTAACAATGAAGCAGCATAAATTGACTTCTGCGATCAAGTTCTTAAGCTGTAACTAGGCGTGCTGTAAATGCTGTGTTGCCCTAAAAATATAGAGTGAGAGTTAAGTCATCTAATTTAAATGGATTGCCCAATATATTACAATTATAGAGCTGGTTACAGCCCGAACAAACTCCCACCATGAATGATATATTCCAACTTATTATGGAGGTTTATGGTTTGTGACAGATATGACTTGATGTGGTCCCTAATTCATTAAAAATGACATTGAGAGAAGATTAACCACTGATAACATGTTTCTCTGTGTGTGTGTGTGTGTGTGTGTGTGTGATCCAGAGAGACAGAACAAGTGCAATTATGGAGTGCTGGGGGTGGTCCAAGCGTAGACCTATGCGACAAAAAAAACAAAAAAAAGGGCGACCTGCTGTGATTATGCAGTTGTATTTCAGATTATTTCAGTCGACCCCTGCCTTTGTTCGAGCTGGTTTGTTGAGCGCTGCTGTGGGAACTGCGGTGGGTGCTAAGCCCATCTTTGCTGCTTCCTCCTCCAGCAGATTTTCACGCATCTGATGTGTAGCTAGACGTGTGACCACCCAGCATCACGTGTCACTTGGACAGCTTTTATACCGCAGGGGAGTGACCTCTGCCGTGACAGTTCTTCCTCAGCATGAGGCCATATGAACTTTGAATGTGGGTCTGTGCACGTCTCTGTGCTCTTGATCAGCTACTCCAGGAACCATAGAGCACGATAGATGATAGACGATGAGCAGAGTAAGACCCTTTTATAGTGTTGGAAGCTAGGCTGATTCTAGTGCTGGCTGTGAATTTGTCCAAATTAAACTTTTTAACTTACAATATATATACTCAGTGCTACAATATAATACCTCCAAACACTACATAATTCCAATGTGGAAAGACAGTGTGTGTGCATGCTTGTGTATGTACAGTAATTGGACAGGGGTCATCCACACATGCGCAAAAGCATCAGTGTTGTTTTTCCGCTATCCTTTGATCACTGTCTTCCTCTGTGAACACAGTAGCAGGAGATGTTACTTACTTAGTGCATTGTGAACTGAGTCCCTGTAGTGGGACCATAATTGTCCCCGGGGGGTACGTCCCTTGTTTCAGCCAGGTAAACGCTTTATGGCTGTGAGCTTATTGTGAATAATATCAAAGGAAATTAGATTAAAGCAATTGGATTTTCATGGTAAATTACTCTTTACACCTCAAATGACCCACTGAATAAGCGAAGCAAGGTACAGGCAGGTCTAACTAACTGTAAACTGTGCCGTGCTATGTGTTTCACAGACATGCAGAGAAATAATTTTCTCTTTCACTCTTTACCTCAGTGACTTAATTTAAAAACAAGGAAAAGCAACAGATTTTTGGCTCAGCACAATGTGTCGAACTTTGAGTATAGATGATTGTCACAGCTTTGTGACCTACCATTTCTAGGGTTGCTTCTCCATATATGTATATATATATATATATAATTATTATTTTTTTTTTTTTCTACTTTGGGGATTTTTATTTTTTTTTTTTAGAATAAAACAGCACAGCTAAATATGCTATGTTTTGTGGCAGTGCACAAGTAATGACATGACATGCCGTACACGAGAAAAACAAAAAGACAAAATCAAGGCTTGTTTTCTCTGATAGCGGTGTATCTAATTTACATGGCTTTGAATAATGTATTCCATAAAGGCAAACAATATTCATGAAGTGACAGCCAAATCATATTTTTTATAGGACATCAACATTATTTTTAAAAGTCCCAGGATAACAGGGAGCACCAGGAGAAGAAAATAACAAATAAGCCAAATAGTTCACTTAAGCTTCAGCAAATATTTCTGAAAATCTGCTGCCTACACAAGTGAGAATGGTAATGGTTTTTTAGACACATAGTCTTTAAATTGGAATAATTAACTAAATTAGACTCAAAACTTGAGAAAGAGTCTGATAGAAATCTTTTATGCAATAATAACACAGGTTCTGACAGCATTATGCTGTCATAGCTCTTTTCGTTTCTTTTTTTGAATAACATATCCTCCCATGATTATCCTCCTATTAAAATCTTTCTATTTTTTGAAAGGCTTGGAAGCCAAATTTAATAAAATACTGAGTAAAAATATCTCTGAGGCATCATTATTATACAAATGACAATGACTTATAAGAAAAAAAAAATGTCTGCAGGGGATCATTAATCAATTTTTTCAATCTCTATTGCAGTTGCACCTCCACCTGAATAAAAGCAGTGGTCTGTTCAATAAAGGTAGAATATTAATGTGCAGTTTACCACTAATAAGCTTATGTGCATCACCCACATGGTTAAGACCATGTCTGTTATTTGGTAGAGACCGCGCAAGCTAACTTCACACTTTTTGAATACAAGCACAGAAAGTGGGAAACATTCTTAGCATCAGGTTGCTGACAGATCCACAGACTGAAGCTGGTGTGTTTCGTTATTAGAAGAGTCCATGACATGCCCTTTCTAATTTCCAGCTTTCCCCCAAGAGCAGTCCACCATGAGCCTGCTTTTATAATTAAAGCATACATTGAAAGACACTTTATGGTCACACGTGGGTGTTTTGGGTGTGGCGGACATTAATGCATATTGAAATCTAAAATGATTTGGGGGCTTACTAGAAAAGTGTGCACAAGATAACCCTTTTTTCATGAAATACAATATATTTTGCAGGCCTCATTTTAAAATGAAACCTTAGCAAACACGGGGATTATCTGCAGAGTTTAATAAATGAGGCCCCTGGTGTAGTGTTCCCCCTGACAGGACGGCTGAACAGAGCTGGCCCTTCGCTCAGAGATTCATCTCTGTCAGCTTAGATAAACCTGCAGGCCGTCACGTTGCTGGCACACAGATTCCTGCCTGTGGAGGGGAAAATAAAGCCTGATGAAGCTGTCCCATCTTGCTTTCAATGGAAAGACAGGAAGACTAAATGAACACGAGCTTTTATTACCGTTCCCATTTTTAGCACTTAGCTGATGCATCTGCTTGCTTTTTTTTTTTTTTTTTTTTTTTTTTTTTCTGGCAAATCACCTTTATTCTCTAGGGCTATTACCAGCTGTCATTCTAGTTCAGGCTAAATAGCATTTTAACACATTGGATGTGAATAAACAATATGTGCATTAAATAATCAGTTGAGAAATTAAAAGGTTAAACCTAAAATATAACACCCTGGACAGCAAAAGCATGACACTGAGCTTTACACCAACGTTTTTCTGAGCTGTATGCGTGATGTTTAAGTTTTATTAATTAGTCCTTGTGTTAGTGCTTATTAGGCTAAAAAACACCAAAGGAAAAGAAGTAAAAAAGTTAAGAGGAACAGTCATCTGCATTGCAAGGCTGCAAGAAAAAGAGTGTCATTTACTACAGAGAACACCACTTCATGTTAAAAAAAAAAAAAAAAAATGGAATGCCCCTTTCAAGTGTGTGTTTCTCACTCCCAGTTGTCAGGGCCAAAAAAGTGGGCAATCAAATTATTACAAAAAAAAAAAAAAAAAAAAAAAGAAACTTCAGTGAAGTTTATTCGCTCTTCTATCAAAGAGTAAAAAAAAAAAAGGAAAAAAAAATCTTAACCCTGACCTTTATCCAAATATGAAGCAAGTGGTGGATGTGAGGAGACCCTGAACCATCTCAGAGATGAAGCTGCTCTTCACAGAGGAGTGGGCTTGAATCCTCCAGAGTGAATAGCTCAGAGGCCCTGTCACCTGCTTGGTAGATTTCCTCAGGGTCCAAGGCCACACAGGGACATGTCTTTCATGGACAAGTCCCAGGCTGACCCTTACGTGGATGGTCTGTGTGAAGGAGCTGCGACCTCCACTGCAGCGTGACCGGGGAAGGATGGAATATTTTTGGGTTTGGGGGAGAATCCGCCTGGGTGGGTAACTGAAGTGTAGCGGCCAAAGCAAGAATGTGGTGGGACTGTTTATCTGGACATGGAAATGACTATACAGGCAGCGTCTGTACACCCATTGGTATTAAAGAAACTGCCAAATAAACTTGTGAAAATTTGATTAATGTGAGCGTGTCTGTGACCGCCATGCCCACGCGTCGATATGGCGGCAGCTGCTGTCGCCGATGCCCTTGCCATCCAATCAAACTGCACCTTGTGTGTCAGTCACTCCGATGACAGATGGCCGCTTAGAACCATCCATCCTTAAAAACGGCTCAAATATCTTCTCAATATCGGCATACGTTTTGAGCTGGAAGACATTGTGCACCTGCTCAGAGCAACCGGCATCGTCTCATCTGTTTAATGTTTCCCTTAGATCGTAGCTTTTAGTTGCATTAGCATTAAGAGCCTGCACCACTTAGGGCAAGATAAAATCAGAGAACCATTTGGTTTGCTGAATCATCATTTTAGTTCAAGGACATTGCTGTGTCACCTAAAATGGTTGATCTCAGGAAAGCTGAGCCAGATGGAGATCATCAGGTGCAAGAAAGGAATTCCATTCCAGTAGTGCATCAAATGTGAAGAATATAATTGTCGTGTGCTGTTGTTTAATTATACTGTTACCTAGATGGTGCTTCCATGGCAGGCACAAAAGAAGACAGAACTTCTGCCTTTGACGAGCAGAAGAAAACATACAAATAGAAATTTTTACATGCATCTGTGCTGGCTGGGAAACTGACATAACAGGCAAAACTGAAAAGCATCCCTGGTTAGATTTGCTTACACAGAGTCTGGCTTTTGTTTCCAACTGTTGGGGTGAGAAAACTAGACATGCAAATGTACCAGTGCAATAAGATCGCCCATTCATTCACCCAAAAACCAAACAAACAAACAACAACAAAAAAAGAGAATCATCCTGCAGTTTTTCTCTTCCAAAAATATAAAGTATTCCACAAATGTACGCATTCTCGCACAAGCTTTTGTTGGCTTTGGGGCCAAGTAATGAATGAAAATGCTAAAGCCACATGGCAGTTTGTTGTTATAACAGCACTTCTCTGTGATGAGCCTGGAAATGACTTTTGGGAAAAGTTAAACTCTACACTATAGCTCAGCTTATCTGACAACCTCAGGGCTTCCTGGTGTCCTTCTCTCATTCTCCTTTTACAGTCATCAATGATGCACAAACAGCTTTGATATCAAATAACGACATTAATACTTACAAAGGCAGTTACAGTGTGTGTTTGTCTTTCAGCTCTGCATATTTCACAAGCACCTCAGACTTGGCAATTAGATCTTGCAAAATTATTTCCCTGATGATTTCCGAACAGTATTTAAAAGGATACGTGTAGAGGCTCGTTGGCTGAGACAATAATGGTGATTGCATCGCTCACAACCCAAAAAATGGCGCTGTTTCTCCACCTGCAGCGGAAGATTGAATCTCTTCCTGTCATGTTAAGATATGCAGGACGTCTCGACACATGACCCCGCTGCGAAATTGAATTCTTACACAGTGTGAATGAATGAGGCAGCTTTGAGGGGATGCCACTCAAGCACGAGGGGCCTGAGTTTGAAACGCCACACATCGCTCTGCTCTCCATAATTCCTTTCCTTTCCTCAACACGGCCCCTATTGCTTTATCCCGCAAATGAATCCTTTCATGAGCAAAATGCAGGGGGATAAGAAACAGAGAGGAATTGTAAAAAGCGAGGGAGGACGGAATCTAAAAGCTTATAGCTGAACAGTACCACAGTCTGTGCTGGTGTAGAATGAGCTCTATTATTGCTCTCAGGGCTCAAATTGAAAACATTACTGCTTCCATTCACTGTCCTCAGACACAGAGGATGGTCTTTATTTCCAATCTCAGTCTCCTTTCTGGTTGAGAAAGTGTCAGCATTTGTGTGTGCGTGCATGTGTGTGTGTAGAAAGAGAGTGAGATGAAGGAAAAGGTTGTGTGTTTCAATAAAGTCATCACTGCTGATGCTGTGCATATAGGTGACCTTCCCTGAACTTTTCTTTCCCACCCCCTACCACTCACAAAGGGAGACCTCAGAGCGATTTTAAAGATCGTCTTTTACATCACTAATGCCGTGGCATTAGACGCTGATGCTGTGGCTTTGACCTTGGTCAGTGTGGCCAACATCAGTATGCATTGTGTTTAACTCAATAAGACACACTGTCATATTGTGGCCAGGCTGTAAAGCAACAAAATCAGAAAATTCCACCCACAGAGATTCTTGACAAGGGTCCAAATATGATTTCCTTATGTTGCTTATGTTTAGCTTTTTTTCAGCTTGTTATGAGACACATTGCACACGAACTGTAAATTAGATTAAAAAAACAAACATATTTTTCTGGCTCAAAACTGCAGGAAGAAACTAAAAAAAGACTTAGACTTAAGTGGTGCACAATGCCTCAAGAGCAACATATGCCAAACTGTCATCCTGTTCAAATCTGAAAGGTTGTTTGCCTAAAAACAATTTTCGGCAAGGAGAAAGGTCAAATATCCCCCATCCTTCCTCCACCCTTGTTTCTCCTGTAACCCCTCCCTCTTATCTGAGGGAGGCTGCAAGATTAGTTTACCCTTTTTAGTGCGGTGAGCTGACAGACTGACAAGGCGCCGGGAAGGTCACGGCTGGAAAAAGTGCTCTTGATTGAAACACCGGCTTTGTGGGCAGAGCTCAGAATGAAAGCACAACTGGCGTCAGACAACATAATCACCAATCACTTCACTTCTAAAACAAACACAAAAGAACTCCAAAAATTATACCAGCATGGTGCAGCATGGATTGTAATAAACTGCGCAAAATGTTTTGTGCTGTGTGGTTTAAAAATTGTCTGAGCTAGTCCAGAAATAATTACAGTACCCACATTCAACAGCCAAACAATAAATTGTCAATATTCATTTGGCCTTTAACCTGCTGCATGAAAAACAAGGTCCAGTAAGAAGGTTTTTTTTTTTTTTAAAGTGTTTCTATCTTAAAAAGGATCGAGAGTCATTGGTGGCTGTCTACTGCTAACCCAATTAGTGCAGCATCTTTCTGCCAAATTAATGTTTTTGAAGTTTTGCGCACCCACAGAGCAAAAACTTTGTGTTAGCAGAGTCACTTAAACTGACATTGACTATCTTAAAGTTATGCTGACCTCTTAAGTTTTGCATCCAGTTGCAAAAACGCAATGTGGGAACACCAATATTCAGCTGCCTAAATATCATCCTACTGCTGGATTAAATTATCCTTCTGTTTGTGATATAAATTTATTTGGTATATAGCAAAATTGTAAATCATGTATTTATTGATTTCAAAGTATATGTACTTTTTATTGAGCCTGTGCCCTTTTGTTATTGGACAGCATTTTTGAATTAGTCTGTTCTTACTCTATTTCAGACCACAAATAGATTTCAGTTCTAGGCTGTTACAAACACGCTGAAGGCCAGGGCTGCATACAGATGGATCTGAGATTTGTATGAGCATGGAGAGTTTTGCTTTGCTTGCTGCTGAACAGTTTCTAAATACGCTTGTCCTTATATCATAGTTGTAATAAGTAATAATTTGTATGCCTTTTTTTATACCTGGTGTTTTTGGTTTTTTATTATAATGTGGCACCAACCATATCCCACAAAAGCCCAAACCAAAAAAAAAAAACCCCTATGTATCCAGTGAGGGTTTTTTTTTTTTTTCCCCCCTGCGGATTCTTGTCAAAATGAAGAAACCTTTCATGCCTGTCTGCTTGTCTTGATCAAGGACTGGACATTTCGTGCACAAACAGGTTTTGAGAAGTATTAATCTGTCTGACTGACAGCCTGAATAGAAGCATGCGCTGTAGAAGAAAGGTTAATAGGGCTGAAAAGGAGCATACAATAAGGAATTGCAGACGTGTTGAATCACCTAATCACATTACATCAGCGAAGAAAGAAGTGGTCCTCCAACAAGGTGAAATTAAGTTGCTAAAGCCTTTCAGATGATCATTTTTATTCTGTACCACTTTTGAACTAGGGTTGATTGAAAAAGTTCAGCCTCTAAAAGTTAGAAATAACCTTCACTCCTATTGTAATCCAAACCAAAAAGATGTTTTTCAGTTCAACACAGCCACTGAAATCCATCACTGCTGCGGGGGTTGCACAGGCATACCACTTATGTGCTTTAGAAAGTTCAATCCCATTGTATATAGGATATTTTAGGCAGCGAAAAATGGTGTTTAACAAAAACATACTGGCGGTGGCTAAGAACCTCTGCAACGTGTCTCAGAGTATTGACTTTTACTGTCCCACGTTAGGCTTCTTAGCTGTTAAGGTAACAGCACTTAACTGCACAATAGCGGCAGGACGGGACTGAGCAGATGAGTGTGCGTCATAAAAGAATGTGAAAACTGACAACAAGATAGATGATGAGATAAGAGAGGTGAAACAGAATTATACATTAACGACAGAAGGGGGATTGGGAGTGGGTAGAAAGAATGATGGCTTGCTGCCAGTCAAATAGCAACAGTTAGTAAATGTCTTCACACAAGGCTTTTAGATTTATCTGATCCTCTAAATCATGCAACACAAATTAGAGACTTTCTTTTTCTTTTAACCAGAGAACCTAATAAAGATTATATATCATCTTCAGTAGTCATAGAAGGAAAACCCTGCATCCCCTCGAGCTCCTAGGTAGCTACTGATTCCATAAGTGACTCAAAGGCATCACCTGGAAAATGGGTATTTAAATATAGCGACCATCAGGACTGAAGGACTGGAAAACTTCGTTATCACAATATGTATTCCTCTTTCCTCACTCATATATGCAGCTTATATCACAATAATGAATCACTTCTGTTTAAAACGGATTCACTACTATGGATTTCTCCTCAAACATCCGTCATATTTCTGCCCTAAAACTAAGTTGGGTATTCACGTTAGTGTGACACTGGTTTACTGAAACGGCTGTGATGTAAATTCTTTGTGAATCTGTAATATTCCTAAGTTTATATACATCACTCTAAGCAGGAAACGGCGCGTGATGTTCATATATAGCAGTGTCAGGCTGCATTAGTGAAACCCTCACTCTCCCGATGGGATCAAGTGGCTGATGAAACATCACTTTCGTAACAGTGTCAAACCCTGTTTATTGAGATGCAAATGTGGCAACTGGGAATCCACATCGGAGGGAAATGCATCCAATTCTATTACAGGGGGAGTTTGTACCAGGTTCTGGAGGAAAACGTCTGAAAAATCAAATTTTGGGACTCTTTTCAATAGAAAAAAATAATCTTAATTTCTGGTATTTGAAGCAACAAAAAAACAAACAATTGTAAATATAAAGATTTGTAGAAAAAATGTAATTGGATTGATTTTTGATTCTCCTTCCAGACCTCCCCCCATGGGTCATCTGTGTTTACAAAATGAATAAATAAATAAAATTAAATACATTTTTGCCTGAATAACTGCTAGCCTTATACTTTAGTCACTTTGTAAATCTCCAAAGGAAGCCCTGTCAACTCTGGTGAATATTCTGGTGATGCGGACCAAATTGTAAATGTCAGATTGTCTCAAATTTGTGTTAATAGATCTGGAAGAATGTTACGAATATTTCTCATCATTAAAATATTACCAGCGAAAAGGCCCTGACAAGAGCTTTAGCAGCTGATTCAGGGAATTGTTTTTGGCGTTGGGCTCTATGGCTGCATTAAGTTAAAAACAATCTTTTGCAGCGCAATTAAAATCAATAAAAAGGTATTTTTATTTTTTCTGTCTTTCAGTCTTTCAGGGATTGCAAAAAAAAGCCACAGCATGTGACACTGTTGGGAATTACACACAGCAGTTTGGACAAATGAAATAATCACAGAAAACTCAATATGCATTTTGAAAGCATGCCTTTTTAAAATGAATTTATGTAAAATTCCTGTGCTGTGCATATAATTATGTTAATTTCATTATTAATCATTGCAGTCTCCATCACTACACACAATGTTTTGGAACTAAATATAAACACCATTGAATCTATGAAGTCTTTAGTCACATTATGATGTTGCCTTATCTCTGTACAATAGTAAGAAACCTGTAAACCTTAAAACTCTAATCTACTTGTGACAGTTGATAACTAATGCAGATGGGAGACAGGCATCAGAAAGAGAGAGTACCTGACAAGGCTGCAAGGACGATTGCCGGTTGGGTGTGCCAAGAGTTTTAAAGAGAATGAAAGGACCTGATGTTTTTGACCATGATGGAAATAGAGCATGGCACCCCCTAATTGTTTATCGCTCTTATTGCTGCATGTGCTTGTCCTCCTCGCGCTAAAAACTCAGACCTGCATCTGTGCTGCACCCAGGTGCATAAAAGCAGATGTTTGTGTGTTTGCATTCACATGCAGAAGTGGATTTGGTGGATCGCTCCAAAACCAACACCTTAGACAGCAGCACAATGCTTCTGGAATTTTTTTGTACAACTGTGAATTTTCTTGTGATTGATCATGTCTCAGTTTTACTATACATAACTTAAAATGTTATCTCAACTGTACAACACATTATATCCCACACAGTAGGGGAGAAAAATTATAAAAAGGACCAAAAGCATCGGTCTTTAATTTCTATATCTCAGTCTGTGGAAGTAGTACAGCCAGAGGACAGAAACACACCTTTACTTATCCCCAGCTGTGGACCCCCCATCACCCCTGAGATGGAGTTACCACAGGGGTCCACTTGGAGGCTAAATGCCCTTTTCCCACAGGCCCCTTGTGGCCCCATTGTGCATTCGTCCCTCAGTGGGATCCCTTGCCACTACAATCTTCAGCCAATCGCCTTCTCCAGAGACAGTCTCATTTGTGTAGACCCTGAGTGAACTTGGTGTGGACACGCTGCGAAATGCACACTGCAAGGACTCCCTCGATGCAGGCTGTTACAGTTCCATTTACTTCTCCAAAAGTGTGTGACTATGTCACAGTTTTGTCTAAGATTAGAATGCATCTGTGTGAAATATCAACATTCTAGGTTTTTACTTCTGCATGCTGTGAACGTCACGACCTGAGCTGCCAATCTTAACTTTTTTTTTTTAACTTGTAACTTAGCCTGTTGCTCAGTGCTGAATGTAAGCTTTAGTTGATGCCATCAGTGCAAAGCATTATCTTTCTCAGTGAAAACCAGCTTTGTGGAGGAATTTACTTTAGGAAGATAACTTAGCCTTTTAAAAAGGGATCCGACCTGGAGGTGCTGCACCCTGTGGCATCCAGTAAAAGGCCAAGTCTGCTCGGCTTTCCCCCTAGATAGGTTTTCAAGGTGGGGGATGGATAAGGCCTATCTGCTCTCCTACCTGTCCTGGCTTATACTGGTGATAACACCTGATGTACAGTCTTAAAGTGCAGCTTAGCGAAGCCGCAACGCAGACTGAGACAATATAACAGTGCCTCTTTGCATTCTGTGACCATTTTTTGTTATTACCAGTAAAATGCAGCAACTCTTCTAAGTTTGAGCTACATGATGTTTCCAGCAATAACCCCGCGGGTACAACAAAAGAGTAATATATAGTAAATAATAGATTTTTTTCAAAGCTTTAATGTTATTTGAATGCATTAGAATTTTTCTAGATGATTTTTTGCATGTAATATTTGTGCTGGTGTCAGTGAGTGTAGTATGTTTGATAGTTGCTTGGGATTTAAGCACCTTGGCATGATATATTGTCTTGCTTCTGGATAAAAATGGTCTTTAACTTGTATCCCCACATGTGCTGCCCATACATTCAACTTGAATGTCACTTGTCACTTTAGTCAGAAATATGTACGATTTTTTTTTTGAAACCTCAAACTGCTGTCACAGATCAATTGAACACTATGTTCCAGTGGGAGTCTGCTGTTCCATCTCAACATATTCTGCTTTTCCCGGGGTGCAGGATTTCTGTCACACTATGTGTGTATCTGTGTGTGTAAAAAAAAAAAAAAAATAAAAAAAATAAATATATATATATATATACCGGCATATGTGTGTGTGTGTGTGTGTGTGTGTGTGTGTGTGTGTGTGTGTGTGTGTGTGTGTGTGTGTGTGTGTATCCACTGTAGTAGCCCTTGCTGATGATTCTAATCTGTAACTTGAATTCATGGTCTGGCTCTTTTCCCTCAATAACTGCTTTTTTTAATCTCTCTGCTTTTGAGAAAATGTTTTTTCAGTTATACTAAATTAGGAAATAATTTTATTTCTCCTAGCATAAATAAAATACTTTGTGTTTGGGTTTATAATGCAAGTCCATGTTGCTTAATGGCCTGAGTCGGACTTTTGAATAATATCGAGTTATTAAATTTTGGTGCAATATTTGCTAAGTTAAGCATTGTGTCAGCCAACCACAGACTAGATTTGGCGTAAAAGGTTACCTAAGCCATTGAGCTATCCCTTGTGGTGCTACTGCCAGCACACCATTCATCTTTGTGAGAGTAAATGCGAGCACTGTGACATTCTCCTGGTTTTACTGAGGCCAGAGAAAAAGATATGGTCTGTCAGCAGGATGCAGATTAGTGGGGTGTTTCAGTGCAACTCTGAACTAAGTGCCCTCACTGTGCATGGAATAGTTTGTATTCTAACACCGTGTGTGTGTGTGTGTGTGCGTGTGTGCGTGCGCGTGTGTGTGCGCGTGTGCATGCAACATTACCTGTACGTGTGTATGCGATACACCTCTGAGCAGTGTGTGTGTGTGTGTGTGTGTGTGTGCGTGCGTGTGTGTGTGGACGGACGGGAAAAGGGGGGTGTTTGAGTTTGAGAAATGTCTTAGTGGAGACAGATGTTGAAGCAACCAGTGTCTATTAAACAGAGCTCCTTCGGAGTTTAATTAATGGCCACCACTATTGTTCTGAGCACATAAAGGACCTGTGCTCCTGAGACTGTAACACCATGGCAACCATCTACCACTGGGCTCCACACTGTTCATGTTTCTGGAGTCACTGATTCTGTCCATCTTGGTGCTACAAGTGGTCATTAAAAGCTAAATGACAGCACTTTTCTGTATGAGTAGTGGTAGAGGTGTATGTAGCTGCTACTGCAGTCTAATTACGTCTTATGGTTAGGACTGATCCATCTGTCAGAGTGGGACCATGTTATCTATCATTCTGCTGTGCAGCCTTGCGCTGTGAGTGCTGAGTCACTCTTTTGCTGACAGTGTTAATCTGACCTGGAATAATTTTTTCGTGCAGACTGAACATGAAAACATGGACCAAATTTGTAAAATGATAGTGGGACAGGTCACCCCCCCATCTTTCCCTGCCTTTTTAACATTTATTCAGAGATTATATTATTTTAAATGAATCAGTAGAACGGCACTAGCAAAAAATATCCAGAAAAATTTGTTTTACAAAAGACCATATTTTGGCAAGTGCTAAAGAACTGTGTTGTATTTTAAGATGTGGTCTCACTTTGAAGTAGTGTTACTTAAGATTAGAATCAGATATTCTAATCTTAAGTAACTCCCCTCCCTGTTCTTTATCTGCCACCACTGTTTTGTTGTTCTACATCATTGTCTTCATTAATGATGAGGTGTTATTGTGACTTCCGTGGTTTACACTGTGAGTTAATGGCAGGTATAATTTCATACCCAGGAACCACACAAAGTGCTATTTCTTTTTTATCCTTCAATTTGACTGAATTGTTCTCACTTCTGGTATTTCTGCAAATGGGGAACAAATTACCCAGAGAGACTCAAACCTTTATGGCTTTTCAGAGCAGTTCGGGTTCTTTTTTATCTGCCTGTGTTAGAATGTCAAAAAAGGTAGATAATCTCAAACTGCATGAGGTCCAGGTCCACCCACCCCACACAGATACACATACACACACACACGTACTTTCACCCATCCCCTCATTTTCCTTCTGCCTGGTTCTTTCCCCATATCTGTCTGTTTAATTCTATCTACCGCATTCATTTGATAGAAGCGATAAGCTTGGGGGACACATATGTCACACACAAACGTGTCCTGCTTGTTTGTGAATGTGATGAAAATGCTACTTGAGGTCACTATGAGACAGGATAACTTCTCAGGTTCACATGTCAGAGAAGCACCCTCCCCCTCCCCAACTCTTGAACACCCTGTCAAATGACCTTAACAAGTCCTTGTCAACAGTGTTACCTCTCGAATGTGGTTTTAGTGTTTAGTGTAATTATTAGGACTAACTTTGTCTTAATAATCTCTACGAACAGTAATATAGAATATTACACGCAAGAGTGTGGTTTCTTCAACCTTCTGCAACAAGAGTGCAAGACACTATATGTTATGCCCTTTTACCCATTTAAAAACGTTGTGATTAGCATATAAAAATTGACAAAAACAGGATGGCCACTCCCTGTTATTCAACTCAACATGAAACAAATAGAAAACATTCACTTTGCCTTAATTTTATTTACAGCCTGTACACGACCAGGAGACAATACCTCATTATTTATTCTTACTAAAATTAGTAGGATGGGCAGTGGGCCAAGGAAGAACCCATTAAATATTGGTTTAGAGCTGGATTAAGGGGTGGAACCATGACATTTAATTTACCAGAATGTTAAAGGGACTTGTGCTGTTTGACTGCTTCAGGCTTTACTGCCAACTCAGTTTGCGGATATATCTTTTAATTAAATCACTCATGAGGTTGAATAAATCACTGCTAGTTAGTATATGTACCTCATATGTACCTCAACATATTTTCACTTAAGAATTTTATATATATATATATACAGTATATATATATACTCTAGCTATATATATATATATATATATACTCTAGCTGAGTTATCACTTCAGTGTCAAACTAAAAAAAAACAAAAAAAACAAAAACCCAAAATAAACAAAAAACAATGAACATACATTCAATTGAACGTGACGTTTCTTCAGTAGCTGGAAAATGGATTACCTCCCTCCTTTTATTGGACACTTTATCTTTCATTCTTCTATTTATCTATCAGGGAGAGCATTCATGTGTCACTTTCTGTTATCCTCGGAGACAAGCGTGGAGACAATGGTTCCACTGCAGCATTTCCTCTTGTTCTGTCTCTGCTCAGCAAAACATGACGGAACAAATGAACCAATTAAGTGTGCCGGTGGCTGTGCCTTCCCAGGGGGAAGCTAAGGAAGTGAGACGGCCTGATTAGCTCAAAGGTAGGTCTGACTGTAGACAGGTGGCGAAGATGCCTGAATTGAAAACAGCTCAAGAACCCACGTGTCACTTGGCATTTGTTACTTGGCATTTAGGTAAGTGTGGATAGTTTTGGGTGGAGAATTATAAGAAAAATAAATTAATGGGTTATATGACTCCCACCAAAATAGAGCCAAACCATCTTGATCGCCTTCTGCTGAAAGGCTGCAACTTATTGCTTGAAATCCTTGGAAACATGTGTTTGTTCACCTCACTTTTGAGCCCTTTAATCCCATTTGCGATATATGGGTTTATCTAGAAAAAAAAAGTTGGAATGAGATTCAAATGAACCGATCTAATTGACCATGTATGTAATCACATGCTGCATACCTTCTAAGTGTCTATTCCTCCTGCTTTGCCGCTGCACTTGGCCACGCTGGAAGTGCACCTGTGCTTGTGTTCACCAAATTTTAGGAAAAACTAGCAGGAACACCACTCACTGCTCTTTCCCTTGACCTGCACCTGTGCTCTGGCAGATGGAAATAGACCCTACTAATTTTAGGTTTGTTGATTTGGCTTAAAACATGTCAAGATCTAAAAACACTGCATTTGGGAGATCACACCAAGTTGAATCTATCATTGCTGCCATAGCAAACAATCATAAAAACAATGCCATGAATTGTTTGTGTAAATTCTCATTCATCCAGGTCATAGTTATCCAAGAGTAGATCTGTGTTCAACCGAAATTAAAAAAGTCTGGTTGAACACAGAGTTCTACCCTCGAATGCTATGAATTCTGAATCCATATGACTCCACATCTATTTGCCAACATACAAAATCTGACTTTAAATGTCATTCTTTTGTTTATTATAGCTCGTCAATTATGATGACATTGTAGAAACTGCAAAAAACAAGGGAAGAAATAAAGCTCAAGGTTACAACCATTTTCCTTTGCTGCCAAGGTTCAATCTCCTCAGAGCATTTTCTATCAGAACGACTCCTGGCAAGCGTCTGTGTTTGAGAAACGCTTTAGTTGCACGTAACAGACGAGTTGGTGATTTTCAAAGATAATCCACATAGCTAATCTGTGCAACATTTTAGCTGAGTCAACCACAATGTTTGGGTGGAGGGAGTGGTTCATTGCCTGGCCTTCAAAACACAACGTGCTAGATAGGCGTCTTAGATACTCCTGATGTGTTTTTGTTTTTTGGGGTTTTTTTTTTTTTTGCATCACACCCTAAGCACACTCAGCACACATATTGACCCTATCTACTTTTGTTTTCCTATTTTTCTTCATTTCTGACAGTGCGACATTCCCCCTTCTCTTTTCTGTCTTTCCCACTCTGACAAGATCTGCAGTTTCTGGTCCACTTTAAGGAGGGGGCAGGGAATGGAGCATTCAAAACCTCTTCATCTCTGAGGCAATTTGGAGACACCCTGTCCCCCATGGTCAATTTGTCACCATGCTGAATGCCAGGAGGTGTCCTTGGGGCTGACCAGTGGCCATTGCTCTCCTTGACACTGGTGAGAAGGAAAAAAGGGAAGAGAGAGAGCGAGAGGGAGAGAAGCAGAGAAAATGGACCTGACAAAGGCCGTGAAATAAATCCGTCCCACTCAGCAGAGCCAAGGGAGGACGGAGCTAGCTGTCAGCACCTCTCATTAGTCAAACGCAGCCTCACTGACAATGTGACACTGATTACTGAAAGTCCTGATTCAGACGTTCTCCCCTCTTTGTAAGTTCCAAACAGTGTCAGCTACACACACACACACACACACACACACACACACACACACACACACACACACATTTCAATTGCTCTGTTTTCTCATTAAAATGCTTCAAGTTGATTTCTTCTAAAAAAAAAATCTTTCGTCTCCAGTTGGGATCAAAGGCTCCAATTGAAAAGAGCCATAAGGGCAAAAAACACCTCATCTCCATCGAGTTCAAAGTATTTATTGATTTTGAAAGGGTGTAAATAAATATTAAATAGCATTATGTAAACGGAGGCTTTAAAAGTAGCAGGGGGGCGGGATCAGAGCCAGTGAAAAGCGGTGTTCATTAGGAGTTTATCATTTGTATCGATTTGGCTGACATGTCTCAGCACTTAGTAGAATCTGAGTGTTTTTACATCATCACTCGTGGAGGTGAAAGACGGGTTGAAAGAAAGTGACAAATTGTAATTGTCTCCAAGTGATGTGACAAGACAAAGTGACTTCTCACTGTCTGCTTTTGAAAATTAAAAAAAAAAAAGGATTTTGAAAGAAAATGCATAAAACTGGTATTAAAATACTAATGCAGTAATTTCTTGTTTTAATGTCATTAAGGTTAAAGACTTTCAAGAATATTGATCATTTCATACTGTAGGTTCTGATTCATTTTGTTGCAATATGCAATAAATGGTTAAAGTTAGGGCTTGGAATTTTGCAATTTGATTAAAAACAAAACCAGTTTCAAATCGTTACACAAAAACAGCTTTCAGTGTTTATGGATGTGATGGCAGACTTTTCCCGTTTAGCTGAAAAGCTGCAGAGATGGTACATTGCTGGGTTTTGGCAGCCCAGCTGCGGTAAGGATGTGGTGTCAAGGAACCCTCCCTGCCTCTCTCTGAAGAAGCCCACTTATAAGTACGCTCTGAGGGCAGGCAGCGGGGAGCTTGACCCCTGTGAGAAAAGTGTCCATCCTGCCCTTCATGCCCAGGCGCTGCTCTTATCCAGGCCACGAAAAGGATTAAAGAGAATTTGTATGGAGTCTCTTCTCCACACTGTTTTCTAGTTTGTACCACCTGTGGACTTGCTGGGGGGAGTATTGGGAGTGAGCCTTTGATTGATTCCAAGCTTTTTGCCCTCTAAGGGCTCTATAGACGCTGTTCTTTATCGGAATCGGCAACTAAAATCTTAAAAGGTGAGAACGTTTCTCTCAAATTCTCCAGAGTTTTATTCTTTCCTGGATGAAAAGTAACTAATCTGTCTTTGACCTTAGCTTTTATCCCCACTTAACCCTGCAACTTATCGACTGCTTCCCTTATTTCTCCCTCAGCACTCAGAGCCATGTTTTGAACACAACTGTGTAGCATTTCTGCTGTTGTTCTTACAGCAATATGGTTCCCAGCTATTAGCATACGGAGTACATACACTGCTGATGCATACAGTCCACAGTTCTTTCCTCTCACGCTCTGACTTCTAACAAGGCCAGGATAGCAGCCAGTTTGACAGCTGCTGGGGCATTTTCACAGGCCATTGTGTTAAACTGCTAAACTCTGAGGCAGCAAATGAATGTTTCACTGCCAAAACACAACACGAACACTCTGCCTTCACTGGTGCTGTTTTCCAACCGAGCATAAGGTTTTACATGAAAAGCATGTTTGGCGTTTTCCTTAAATGCTGTTTTTCATTTGGTTTTGTTTCTACCAGGCTCAATACAAGACCTCTTGTAATGCATTTTGTCAAGACTTTGAAACAAAAAATTATGATCCATTACAACAATAGTGTGACTGTGACCAAAAACTGTGACAATATCCTTGAATTTGGTGGTTTAAGAGCAGTCCATATAGTAAAATGAATAAAAACCCAAGTAAACCTGTTCATTGATGGCCATAATGACTTGCATTTGTAATCCTGTCAGAGCCAACCATAGCTGAATAATTATCTATTGTCTGTTTTGCTGAAATTGATGGAATTTGTTTAAATACTATTGAAATTTTTGCTTTAATAATTTAACTCTGATTGGCTATTGCATCTGTATTATAACACATATTATGTTTGACAAAGTTTCTTCCCAGACCCAGACATACATTCAGCTGCAATAGGATTTATAATATTTTTTCAATTTGCAGGAAAATGTTGCCTAGCATTTCTTATTGAGTGGCGCACAACACAACAATGTGCAGGGCCTGAATTCAGACAGAAGGAGGAAAATGTGAGCACTAATGCTACAGTGGAATCTGCCAGTTCCCTATTCTGTCACCTCTTTTTCTCTCTCCAAAACAGAGAGGAAATCGAAAAACCACCATTTGTCTGTGCACATTACATCTCTGCTGTTATCGTCCCAAATGAAAGCCCAGTGTGTGGCTCCTTTCAACAAGGGACAATAACAGGCCAAGGTAATTGGACTTGGCTAGGATCTCCGTGAAACCCTTATTGTCAGTATGACTGGCTGAGGATTACTGGGCTAGAACTGCATACATACAGTCACATATAACCCAATTGAGGGTTTGAATAAGGACAATCATAATAAGCCAAAATTTGAAAAGAAAGTATTGAAAGTATTTTATTTCCGATTCTCTAGCAGCAAACTTTCAAAGTATATTTGTGGTAGGCTACAGCTGGATCCAACTTGGAAAATGATGGACTGGATTACATCTACACTTTGAAGTTTCTCTTTAATCAGTGTGATACCTGCACTTCACTTACATCAGAACACTAAGACTAGTGCTTTATTTATTTTTTTTCTTTCAAGAAATGTAATAACTATCATGAAATTTCACAGAGCTTTCAGGCTCTGTCTGTTTTCTTGACCCATTTTAAATAGGAAACATCCAGATCAATTATCTCTAATACATAAGGTTTCTATGTCTTTATTAAATGTTATTGTAAAGTCCCTATAGCACTAGAAGATAAACCAATTATCAATGCAAAGCTTCAGCACAGTTCAAGTTGATGCAGCAAACCTCATCCATTGTAATTGCACTGCTAGGACAGTATCCCCAGTTTTGAATGTGACTGAGCCACGGTAGTTGTGTCTATAGTAGGGGAATGCCATTCACATGGACTGTCAAATGACAGGATGGAGGCAGACCTAAGCACAGCCTGAGTCGCACTTATCAGCTAGCTAGCAGATACGACTTGTCATACCGCCTGTCAGATCAGATGAGGGGACCATGAGCCACACGCTGTGGCTAAAATGCAATCTCCTGCTCTGCAGCTGCATGGTCTGCCTGAGGGACATGCTTATTAGACTTTGTAAACAGTCAAATGCAAGTGCTAAACTGCAAAGCCACTGTTGGCCAATGTGCTACAGCCGGCTAGCCAAGGTTGCCAGCAGCTGCTCACAAAAATGCCATTGTAATGAAGGATTTACAAGAAACAAGAGCAAAGTAAAAGGCCGGGTGTAAATGTCCTCAGTGGCAAATTGATAAGAAAACAGTTTGAAGGTTTAAGCTGCGGGTTTTTACTTCAAGACCTAAAGAGAATAATAAAAAATAAATAATAAAAAGGTCTAATTCTGAACTTTTTTTTAACCTTTGAGTTTGACTGTCTTAGAAAAAAACGCACAACTGAGGGTGGCACTGTGCTGGCAGCAAATTGACATGTCTACAAGGGAAATAATGAAGAATGGTGAGGAAAATCGAAGCACTCACAATGCAGGGCTGATTATTTCTTATTGGCCTGTTCCTGTTCTATTACTTCACATATTGCAACTCGGGCATGGTGCCATCAGCTGGATTGTACCTTGCTCTGCTAAAATTCACTACCCCCTTGATGTTCTCTGATCATGACCCTTCTACCAGAATTGCTCAAAATAATGATATTTAAACATGGTAGCATATATATAAATGTGGACTTTTCATATGTTGCCAAGTGAAACGCAAATGGAAAGAAACTCTGCTGATAGAAGACTTGTTCCTTTTGTCCAGTGGAGCATGTGGGCTCAGTTCTGCTTTCCTGAGATCATTAATATCTTGAAAAGAGATCTCCCCGAGTGAGACTCATTCACATGCAGATGGCACTTTTGCTCGGGAGTTTCTCTCGTTCTCTCGTTCTGACGGGCCTTTTAGTGCTCCCCTTCTCGCTCCATTTTGCTGCTTCTTCCTATATTAGGCAAACTGTTAGCTTGGCAGCCCTAGGTGACATGGCAGTCATAATTCAGCACCACAGAATGGGAGTAATGCAATGTGCTGCTCTGGATACATTAGACGAGGATTTGTCTCTTTTAAAGTGAGCTAAGTTGGGGAGGGAATCACTTAGTGAAACAGGCATTAATCTGTGTAGATCATTTTTCTTCTCCTTCCCATATTAACCAAAATGCCCTGGTTTTCCTTATACATGAATCTCTGGTGTCTTCGGTGTGATAATCACAGCATATTGCGCATATCTAACAACGAGCATATCTAACCTGGTAATGATAGAGTTAAGATTAAGCCAAATGTCAATTTTCTAGACACGTAAAGCAGCTCTTTGTCCTTTCCTGGTGCTATTTGCATTACTCTCTCTATGCTGCAGTGCTCAGCCTGCGAGAGGTGCGCATGTTAACCTGCAACCACCCGTTTAGCCTCCAGCAGCAGCTGCTGCATCAGTTTACTGCAGTGCCATAATTAGTAATCAGC